>JAJOZX010002852.1:325000-367500 GCA_023014485.1 Bathynomus jamesi
ACAATTACGAACACAGGTAGACCAGCCATGAGTGGATCCTCCTAGGGTCTTTGTTGGTCTGAAACATTATAACATTATAACATATATATATCGGGTGGTCCGAAAAAAATGACGCATTTTTAAAAAATTAATAGCTCAGTAACCCCCTTCCTTATCATGACAATTTTTATATGCAAGATACTTTCAAACTTCTTTTTTTGAATGCAAGAAACGGAATTCTGATATCTTTTATAGTTTTCTCGCAATTAACAAAAGTAACAACATGGGTCAAAAAAACAAAAATCGCAATATAATATCCGTTTTTTATACGATGTCATTTTTATACGATATCATGCGATATTTTTGCAAGTTATTACAAAACTCTACAGGAATGAACAAGTCAAATTGTGGATATTTTTATTTTTTAACAATTCGTCAGTACCCTTAATGATGTTGTCAGAGGAAGATCGTATTCTCATTAAAAATTGTTACTGTGAAAAAGGATGGAAGACTGGAAGGTTATTGCAAGAGTTTCCCGGCAAAAAGTGGAAAAGGCGTGCAGTGGAAAGACTCTTAAAGAAGATTCGCGAATCGGGAAGTACTGCCAGAAAACCAGGAAGCGGTAGACCTAAAACAGCTTCGGTTCCAGAAAATGTGGATTACATCAACGATAAAATCTGCTCTCAAGAAGATAAACCAGGAAGTCATTTGTCACAAAGAACAATTGCTAAACATTTGAATATTGGAAAGACTTCTGTACACCGAATAATTAAAGCACAAAAACTAAAAGCCTTCAAAAGAATAGTATCTTCTAGAAAAAGTGATACTGTTAAGGATAAAAGAAAAACAAGGTGCAGAAAGTTACTTGATAATTTCTCTGTCGTTGATATTAAAAAGATAGTCTTCACGGATGAAAAAGATTTCACTCTAGA
This sequence comes from Bathynomus jamesi, assembly GCA_023014485.1. Classification (NCBI taxonomy): domain Eukaryota; kingdom Metazoa; phylum Arthropoda; class Malacostraca; order Isopoda; family Cirolanidae; genus Bathynomus; species Bathynomus jamesi. The sequence continues at coordinate 325,912 of JAJOZX010002852.1, forward strand.
AATTCCGCGAAACCGTCAAAATGATGTTGTCTACGGCGTGGTAAAAAGTGTGACATTTCAATAAACAGATTGTATCATGAAACGTCAAGATTCTCCAAAAAGGTTATGATATCTGCAGGGGTCTCTTGGAATGGCAAGACAGATGTTCATTTTATTGAAACTGAAAAGACAAAGGTGAATTCTGCAAATTACATTGAACTTTTAAGAACAAATTGTTGCCGGATTGTCGTCGCCTGTATCAAGAAAATGATTTCATATTTCAACAAGATGGAGCACCGTCGCATACAAGCTACGCCACACAGTCGTTTCTGATTAGCAATACACCAAAATTAATAACGAAAAATGAGTGGCCACCACAAAGCCCAGATTGTAATCCTATGGTCTACTCAATTTGGGAGTTACTAAAAGAGAAGGTTTACCGAGGTCGACGAGAAAAATTCACCGAATCAGAATTAAAAAGTAAAATACTTGAATCTTGGCAAGAAATTGGCATTAATGAAGTAAGAAGTATTATTTTGTGTGGAAGAAAAGACTTAGATTAGTGTGTCAACAGAGTGGTGGTCCAATCGATCATTTACTGTAAATTAATTAGTTAAATTTCTGATTAAATTTTTCCTTTCTCATGATATTCGTTTTTTTGACCCATGTTTTACTTTTGTTAATTGCGAGAAAACTATAAAAGATATCAGAATTCCGTTTCTTGCATTCAAAAAAGAAGTTTGAAAGTATCTTGCATATAAAAATTGTCATGATAAGGAAGGGGGTTACTGAGATATTAATTTTTAAAAAATGCGTCATTTTTTTCGGACCACCCGATATATATATATATATATATATATATATAAACTGCAAACACGCAGTATAATTAACGTAAAGAACGACGCTTGTATAGGAGAATACACCGCGCAAGATGAGAGTGAGAGAACGAAACAAATGAAAAAATGAGGTAACCACCCGGGAATCGAACCCGGGATCTTCCGATTGCCAGTCAGATATGATAACCATTACACCACGGGCCTCACTCAATCAAATGCCGTAATTCCTCTACATACGCGCAGAAACCAATGCCCCAAGGGGGCACCTCCCGCATGCCGTACATTATATACATTTAAACTGCAAACACGCAGTATAATTAACGTAAAGAACGACGCTTGTATAGGAGAATATTCCGCGCAAGATGAGAGCGAGAGAACGAAACAAATGAAAAAATGAGGTAACCACCCGGGAATCGAACCCGGGATCTTCTGATTGCCGGTCAGATATGATAACCATTACACCACGGGCCTCACTCAATCAAATGCCGTAATTCCTCTACATACGCGCAGAAACCATTTGTTTCGTTCTCTCGCTGGATCCTGTCTGCTTTGCAGATAGCTGGTGAGGGAAGCTATATTTATGGGACCTCTTTGCGAGTGGTCCGTTGCCCACATCGGGCTAGCATCATGAAAAAGAAAAACTATGGTATTTTTCATTTACCATTACTTATTCGGACTATAGTGAATTTAATTATCCCAGAAGAGTTCCTTGTTCCATGCACGGTCTGTGCGTATCATATATATATATATATATATATATATATATATATATATTATAATATATATGTATAGAAACGACGTAAGTATAGAGGAGCGTTCTGCACACGAGGAAGAGAAATAACGAACAAATGAAAAATGAGGTGAACCGCCCGGGAATCGAACCCAGGATCTTCCGATTGCCGGTCAGATGCGCTATCCATTACACCACGGGCCTCGATCAGTCATAAGTCGAAATTCTCCTACATAGGGCAGAAACCAATGCCCTGAGAGGGCACCCTCGCAAATCGTGAATATGTACATTTAACTGCAATGACCACGCAGTATATTAATGTATAGAAACGACGTAAGTATAGAGGAGCGTTCTGCACACGAGGAAGAGAAATAACGAACAAATGAAAAATGAGGTGAACCGCCCGGGAATCGAACCCAGGATCTTCCGATTGCCGATCAGATGCGCTATCCATTACACCACGGGCCTCGATCAGTCATAAGTCGAAATTCTCCTACATAGGGCAGAAACCAATGCCCTGAGAGGGCACCCTCGCAAATCGTGAATATGTACATTTAACTGCAATGACCACGCAGTATATTAATGTATAGAAACGACGTAAGTATAGAGGAGCGTTCTGCACACGAGGAAGAGAAATAACGAACAAATGAAAAATGAGGTGAACCGCCCGGGAATCGAACCCAGGATCTTCCGATTGCCGATCAGATGCGCTATCCATTACACCACGGGCCTCGATCAGTCATAAGTCGAAATTCTCCTACATAGGGCAGAAACCAATGCCCTGAGAGGGCACCCTCGCAAATCGTGAATATGTACATTTAACTGCAATGACCACGCAGTATATTAATGTATAGAAACGACGTAAGTATAGAGGAGCGTTCTGCACACGAGGAAGAGAAATAACGAACAAATGAAAATGAGGTGAACCGCCCGGGAATCGAACCCAGGATCTATACATTAATATACTGCGTGGTCATTGCAGTTAAATGTACATATTCACGATTTGCGAGGGTGCCCTCTCAGGGCATTGGTTTCTGCCCTATGTAGGAGAATTTCGACTTATGACTGATCGAGGCCCGTGGTGTAATGGATAGCGCATCTGACCGGCAATCGGAAGATCCTGGGTTCGATTCCCGGGCGGTTCACCTCATTTTTCATTTGTTCGTTATTTCTCTTCCCGTGTGCAGAACGCTCCTCTATACTTACGTCGTTTCTATACATTAATATACTGCGTGGTCATTGCAGTTAAATGTACATATTCACGATTTGCGAGGGTGCCCTCTCAGGGCATTGGTTTCTGCCCTATGTAGGAGAATTTCGACTTATGACTGATCGAGGCCCGTGGTGTAATGGATAGCGCATCTGACCGGCAATCGGAAGATCCTGGGTTCGATTCCCGGGCGGTTCACCTCATTTTTCATTTGTTCGTTATTTCTCTTCCTCGTGTGCAGAACGCTCCTCTATACTTACGTCGTTTCTATACATTAATATACTGCGTGGTCATTGCAGTTATATATATATATATATATATATATATATATATATATATATATACAGGGTTGGACAAAATAATATGAACACTTTGATAAATGGCGGTTTTTATTCTTAATATGGAGTTGGTCCTCCTTTAGCGGCAATAACAGCTGCAATGCGTCGGGGAATTGATTCATACAGCTTTTGGACAGTGGCTAGACGAATCCTGAGCCATTCTTCGAGCAAACCCTGCTCCAGTTCCTCCAAAGACGCCGGCGGTGGGAATCGGCTTCTGACCTGCTGCTCCAACTGACACCACAGATGCTCGATAATGTTAAGATCCGGGGATTGTGGAGGCCAATCCAAGCGTTCTACTTCAGTAACATGCTCTTCAAACCAGTTTTTAACGACCCCAGCGGTGTGGATTGGTGCATTATCATCCTGGAAGACGGCGCCGCCATTGGGAAACAGCGTTTGAACCATGGGATGGACCTGGTTAACCCTACCATGCAGTACTACAGCTGGGCCAAGAGTATTCCACGATATTGCTGCCCAAACCATCACAGATCCGCCTCCATGCTTAACGGTTGGGGTTAGGCAGTCGGGGTCAGGCAGTCGGGGTCATAAGCATCTTTAGGCTGTCTCCAGACGTAAACTCGACCGGAACATGGAAATAGCGTAAAGGAGGATTCGTCGGAGTAGACAACATTCTTCCACCGGTCCATTGACCAATTCTTATGGTCATTACACCATTTTCTGCGCCGCTCAATGTTGATGTGCGAAAGGAAGGGTTTGGCAATTGCAACCCTCCCATGGTATCCAGCTCCATGGAGCTCGCGACGTACAGTTCTGGTCGATACCGGGCTTGCAAGATGCTGGTTAAGCTCTGCAGCCACTTTTGGAGCTGTAGTCTTATGGTTCTTTGTCACAATGCGCTTTAGCACCCAGCGGTCTCGATCACACAGCTTCTTTTTGCGTCCACTATTGCATTTGTCGGTGCTTGTCTTTCCATGGTTTTGGTATGCAGACATGACCATAGAGACAGTTCCTCTGGATACATTGAACATCTGAGCGCTTTTCGTCACCGATGCACCAGCCATCCGCGCTCCGACAATTTGCCCTCTTTGGAAGTCTGACAGGTCTTTCATAACTGCTAATTCATAATTCACTCAAATCTGTAAAAACAACGTGAGGGTTATAACATGACGTATACACTCTCTGTTACGCATTTAAATAGGTTTGCCAGTCATTTGACCGTTTACTTTGTGTCTGAGCAGTCCGTAATGATAACCAGTGAAATCGGCGGGTGTTCATATTATTTTGTCTAACCCCTGTATATATATATATATATATAATATATATATATTATATATATATATATATGTATGTGTGTGTGTGTGTGTATTATATATATATATATATATATATATATATATATATATTATATATATATATATATATATTAGGGTGGTCCACAGAATGGGGTAAAAATCGACATTCAATTTTCTTTCCTCCCAGGCTATAATCTGGTTCCTTTTAGCTAAAAAATATCTCATGTAAAATTTAAGGCAAATCGATAACTTTTAGGGGTGGCTGAAAGCTGTTTTTTGTATACCATTATGCCCTTTATTAATATAGTGAATAATTAAAAGAAACATTATTTACAGATACATTAACTAATGATTATTTTTCTTTCAGATAGATTTATTAAATTTACAGGTTTTGCAATGTCAAATAAACGTACATTTTACTTAATGAAAAAGTCAGAGGAAACAATCACTGGAGCCAAGCTGCCTTCCCGTGGCCAGGTCCTCCGCATGTTCCTCCACCATCATCACGTCTTGAAGAAGGAGATCAAACCTAGTTCAGAAGCTGTTTTTGAAGAATTGCGTCTCTTCTGGGAGAGAGCCCGAATCCCTACTCAAAGGAAAGACCACATTCTTCACAAAATTCAGGCTCTACACTTGGAGTGGAAAGCGATTAAGAAGAATGCTGGGAGGAAAAGCAACTCTCAGTTAGAAAGAGAGAGAACCTTTCAGGAAGAAATGGAGAACCTATTTGATGTCGCCCATGCTGATGCCTTTACCTTAATCAAAAATGAAGAAGACCGGCAGTTCTTGATCCAACAAAGGAAAGCGGGACGAGTGGGATCAATGGTCTCTGCAGATATGGTGACTGAGAAGGCAGAAAAGAGCTGCTGAGAAGCAAATGAAATTGGTAAATAGGAAGCGGAAAGCTGAAGAAGAAAAATATGCTGCTTCACAGGAAGTTATGCTAGATCAGGGAAGTTCTTCTTCTGAGTCTTTATGTGAGTCAGAAAGAGAAGATGAAGATTACCTTATTAATCCCCCATCTACCAGCGGACCAACTCCACCAAAGAAAAAGGCAGCAAAGAATATCATATCTCCTGAATTGGCTGCTGCTCTGGACAGGACTGGCATCAGTGACAGGAGGGCCACCTTTGTATTAGCTGAAACCGCATCTAGCCTTGGTCAAGATCTTTCAGAGGTGAACATCTCTCGTTCTTCAATCAAAAGGCACCGAAAGAGGCATCGAAGGCAAATAACCCATGCCATTAAAGCTAGCTTTAGTCCAAGTATTTCGATTGTCCACTGGGATGGGAAGTTGATCCCTAATCTACTTGCCAAGAATGAAAAGGTAGACAGACTCCCAGTCCTTGTCTCTTCAGTTGAATCAGGTGATTCAAAACTGCTTGGTGTTCCCAAACTACCAAGTGGAACAGGGGAAGCTCAATCAGCTGCAGTGTATAATCTTCTTTCCGAATGGAACATAGATAAGTCAATAATCGGAATGTTATCAGATACTATAGCATCAAATACAGGAACAAACAGGGGAGCATGCGTTCTTCTGGAACAGAAACTTGGTCGACCACTCTTCTATTTTGCCTGTAGGCATCATTGCATGGAAGTCATGTATGGAGGAGTGTTTGAAGCAGTCCATGGTTCATCTTCTGCCCCTGAGCCACTTTTGTTCAAAAGGTTCCAATCTATGTGGGACTACATTGATTTAAAAACCTTCTCTACATCACAGGATGATGATGAGATGAAGGAGCAAGTTGATCCTTTCAGAAATGAAATAATTGCCTTTGCCAAAGAACATCTGGCCACTGGAAATTTTCGAGATGACTATAAAGAGTTTTTGGAACTTTCTTTGATCTTTCTTGGTGAAAAAATTGAAAGTTACACATTCAAACGTCCTGCTGGCACGCACTATGCAAGGTGGATGGCTAAAGTTATCTATGCCATCAAAATGTGGCTTTTTCGAAATCAAATCACCCTGACTCCTCGAGAGAAGAAGGACCTGAAAGCCCTTACCCTTTTTGGAGTCCTAATCTACTTAAAAAGCTGGATCACTGTTCCTATTCCATCACAAGCTCCGAAGAATGATCTGGATCTTATCCAAAAGTTAAAGGACTATCATGACCAGAAAGTGGCCAAAGCAGCTCTCAAGAAATTTGAAAACCACCTATGGTACTTATCAGAAGAGCTGGTGGCCCTTGCTCTCTTCGATCAAACTGTTGCACCAGACACCAAGGGAATCATGGTCCAGTGTATGAGGGAAAAGGAGGGGTCATTAGACTTCTCAAAGAGAAGAAGACTCAAGGAATGCAAAGCAACACTGAAATTAGAAACTCTTGCCACAAAGAACTCATTAAAGCTTCTTAAGGCCCTACCGATCAATATTAGTTTTCTTGATGATGACCCCAGCACCTGGGAAGAGAATGAAAACTTCCAAGAAGCTAAAAGAATCATAGGAAACATCAAAGTAGTTAATGATCATGCTGAAAGGGCAGTAGCTCTCATTCAGACCTTCAGCGGAACTCTGACGAAAGGAGAAGATCAACTCCAGTTTCTCTTAAGTGTGGGGGATGAGCACCGAAAGAGGTTTCCTGATTCTAACAAGTCCACAATCTTAGCTGGGCAACAATGAGTGGCCTGGTCAGCCATGATACCCCCGCCAACAAGCGGATAATACCCATATATATGGGGGGGACCCAGAAGCCATGAATGTGGACTTCTGGGGGTAGTTGAGCCACCTCTAAATATTAACCGATTGAACCCAAATTTTGCTCAGAGAAGTTTTTGTGAAAAGGAATCTAATGAAACCCTGGGAAGAAGAATTTAAAATACTTCCATTTTGTGGACCACCCTAATATATATATATATATATATATATATATATATATATATATATATATATATATATATATATATATATATATGTATGGGAATGAACTCAGAGTGGTACCCTGAGTTTTTTATGATACACACAGTCCGTGCATGGAACAAGGAACTCTTCTGGGATAATTAAATCCACTATAGTCCGAATAAGTAATGGTAAATGACAAAATACCATAGTTTTTCTTTTTCATGATGCTAGCCAGACGTGGGCAACGGGTCACTCGCAAAGAGGTCCCATAAATATAGCTTCTCTCACCAGCTATCTGCAAAACAGACATCATCCAGCTTTGGGACATGGATCTAGGGTTTAAAACAGCCTAGCCCTGCTACATTTAGAACCTCAATATAAGCAAACGACTCGCTGCCTTCACGTCAGATTGAATACATCAAAGAAAAAGCGGTAACTATTATATTTTTAGCCAAAAACCAAAACTTAAACCTCAACTGGCAGAATTGAGCGTCCACTTTTCAAGGCACATAACATGTCCGTTTCAAGATGGGAATGAACTCAGAATGGTACCCTGAGTTTTTTGTGATACACACAGACCGTGCATGGAACAAGGAACTCTTCAGGGATAATTAAATCCACTATAGTCCGAATAAGTAATGGTAAATGACAAATACCATAGTTTTTCTTTTTCATGATGCTAGCCCGGCGTGGGCAACGGGTCACTCGCAAAGAGGTCCCACAAATATAGGTTCCCTCACCAGCTATCTGCAAAGCAGACAGGATCCAGCTTTGGGACATGGATCTAGGGTCCATGTCCCAAAGCTGGATCCTGTCTGCTTTGCAGATAGCTGGTGAGGGAAGCTATATTTATGGGACCTCTTTGCGAGTGGCCCGTTGCCCACATCGGGCTAGCATCATCAAAAAGAAAAACTATGGTATTTTTCATTTACCATTACTTATTCGGACTATAGTGAATTTAATTATCCCAGAAGAGTTCCTTGTTCCATGCACGGTCTGGGTGTATCATATATATATATATATTATATATATATATATATATATATATATATAATATATATATATATAATATATATATATATGTGTATATATATATATGTATATATATATGTGTGTATATATATATATATATATATATATATATATATATATATAATATATATATATATGTGTGTATATATGCATATGTATATGTATATATATGTATATGTATATATATATATATATGTATGTATATATATATATATATATATATATATATATATATATATATATATATGTATATGTATATATATATATTATATATATATGTATATATAAATTATATATATATATATATATATATATATATATATAATGTTATAATGTTATAATGTTTCAGCCAACAAAGACCCTAGGATCCACTCATGGCTGGTCTACCTAACTGTGTTCGTAATCGTGTATTGTGTATGTCCTCCGTGGTGGCGGAGGGGACCTACAATTTTACGTGGGTTCCGAACCACAAGAACATAAGAAATTTATGTAAAAACTGCTGGTAAATTGGCAACGACCAATTTTTACGAAACTAAATAATTATCAATTTAAAACTAATTAATTATCGATTTAAAACTAAAGATAGAATCTCTGGATCCAGAGGATCAAGTCATAATAGACTACTATCCACAAATGTTACACTCTATATCTATTTATAACGGACATGCAAATATATCAGATCCAAAGAATCCAGTCAATTTCATTACGGTATCCATCAAGTCACGGTCCATATCGATTGCGGACCAAGTCAAAATTTACAACCATATACATTACAATATATACACTTACGAGGAAAAGTGTAGGTGTGGCTGTAAAGACTGTACAGTAATGTAGAAATGTGTGTGCACCCATTATGGGTCTCCGATTTAAAGGTGTTTGTGGGGCAAGTGAAGATCATGAGTTTTTCAATACCTCACAGTACTATGGGGGGCACCGCTCGGCAGAGGAATCTCTTTAAATGGGGTGTGTAAGGACGGACAGAGTATCCCCTAACCCAAGACGCTGCCTCCCTATATCCCACAACACTTGTGTTGAGCTGTGGGATCTATCCCCACAAAGCCTTAATTTTACTACCTTAAACTATACCCTTTCTATCAACATGCGCGTCTAATCGATTTTTAAACATGTTTATAGACGTGCTACTAATTACTTCTAACGGCAAACTATTCCAGGTATTTACTATTCTATGCGTAAAGAAGTTTTTCGCAACTGCTGTCTCGAACCTTCTACTTGTCAACTTACACCCGTTATTTCTAGTCCTATTATATTGAGATATTTCGAAAAAGCTATCTCTATCTACGTTATCAAACCCATTCATAATTTTGAAAACCTGGATTAGATCACCCCTTAACCTCCTAGTCTCGAGAGTAGTCAATTTTAACTCCTTAAGCCTATCCTCGTACGACTTTGACCTAAGAGACGGAATCATCTTAGTTGCTCGTCTTTGAACTCTTTCGATTTTGTCTATATCTTTGCGCATATGCGGATTCCAAAATTGGACCGCGTACTCCAAATGGGGTCTAACTAATGATTTATAAAGAGGAACTATAATATCGCGCGATTTGTACTCAAAATTTCGAGCTATAAAACCTAACACTTTGTTCGCCTTATTGACCGCTGCTGTACTTTGTTTCGCTACTTTTAAATCACCAGTGACTATAACTCCTAAATCTTTTTCCTGCTCTACGCTTGTTAAATCTTTCCCTGACATACTATACGCAAAATTACCGTTACGCGAACCTATATGCAAAATTTTGCACTTATCCACGTTAAATCTCATTTGCCATGTGACTGACCAATCAACGATTTTATTCAGATCTTCCTGAATTTTACCTCTATCTTCGTCATTAATCGCCCTACCACCCAGCTTCGTATCATCCGCAAACTTTGAAACTGTACTGACTAGGCCGACATCTAAGTCGTTAATACATATAAGAAAAAGCAAGGGGCCCAATACAGAACCCTGAGGAACGCCACTCGCTACATTAGCCCAACACGACTCCGCTCCATCAACGACCACCCTCTGTTTCCTTCCTCGCAACCACTCTTCTAGCCAATTTATTACTACACCCCTGATTCCATGAGCCTTAGTTTTTTCAATGAGTCTTTTGTGCGGCACGGTGTCGAACGCTTTTTGAAAATCTAAATACACTACATCAACCGCCCGATGTCTATCGTAAACGTCAACCACGCTTTGGAAAAATTCTAAAAGATTACTTAAGCAAGATTTGTTTCGCCTAAAACCGTGCTGCGTATTTCTAACCAGATTATGCACTTCTAAGTGTTCGACTATACGATCCCTAATTATTGATTCCAGTAGCTTACCTACAACAGACGTTAAACTGATTGGCCTATAATTTCCCGCCGCACCTTTATCGCCTTTCTTAAAGATAGGTGTTACGTTTGCTAATTTGAAATTATCTGGTACGCACCCCTGAGAAATAGACGCATTAAAAATCTTTGTTAGCGGCACAACAATGCTATCTTTTAATTCTTTTAGTTGTATGGGATATATGGAATCTGGACCCGGTGATTTACGCGTTTTCATTTTATCAATATAGCGCATTACTTCCCCTTCACTAACGACAATATTATCCAAAATATTACCATTATCAAAAGGTATTATGTCTATGACCGTAGGGATATTCGTTACATCTTCTATAGTAAAAACTGACGTAAAAAATTCGTTTAGCAAGGTAGCCATTTCCTTGTTTTCAGAGACTAGATCTCCATTTACATTTTTCAATGGACCTAAGACACTTTTTACTGGATTTCTATTATTGACGTATTGAAAGAATCGCTTGGGGTTTTCTTTACCGTCACGAGCTATGGAGATTTCAAATTCGCGCTTGGACTTTTTTATTACACTTTTCGCTTCACGCCTCAGAGATATGTAGTTGTTTCGTAACAACAAATTGTCTTTATCGCACTTATGTTGCCTATAAGCCCTATCTCTACTCTTTATAATGTCTCGTACTCTAGAAGTAAACCACAAGGGCTTGTTGTTTACTTTCGCACGCTTAATTTTGTACGGTACACATTCCTCATTTATAGTCCTAAATACCGTTACGTATACCGTATATTAGTGATGTAGGTCACATCCGCATCCGCATCCGCGGAACATCCGCACATTTTCTCGCATCCGCACTTTGGACTGCGGATGTGGACCGTTGAGATAAAACGTCATTAATAAGCGGAAATTATCAAATTCTACTATAATAATAGAACTAGTTCATTGTGCGCAAAAGTGATGCAAGCGACAAGACGAGAGGCTGTTCTTGTATGAAGTTACTCTCTTGCAACCTACTTAGATCCACGTTACAAAGCTAAGTTATTTTCACCTAGTACATTAGAACGAGTTAAATCATCACTTGGCAAAGCAGTTGAAGAGCTTCAATCTCTTGAATCTGTCGCTTCGCCACCCACCAAAAGAATAAAAGTTTCAGTGACAGAACCAACACCTTCAACGAGCAAATCTATCACAGAATCTCTCTCAGTTTCTTGAGTCAAGCAGCAATGACGAGACCTACGCGATGTCAAAAGATGTAGTAAAAATGATCGAGAGCTATCACCAAGAAAAACGCCTGGCTGCATGTGACAATCCTATTAGTTGGTGGAAAAATACGCAGAATATCTATCCATACTTGAGTAAACTTGCAAGGAAACATTTAGCCTGTCCTCCAACAAACGTACCAAGCGAGAGATTATTTAGCAGTGCTGGATTAATATATGATGAAAAGAGAAACAGACTGGCAGCAGAAAAGGCAGAAAAATTAATGTTCCTTCAGCATAACCTTCCTATAATTAAGTTTGAATATTAAACGATGAACATCTTAGTTTACTTTATTTTAATTACTCATTTATAAATATGCCTAATAAAACTTTAAACTTAACATAAATAGTTATCAAGCTAATTAAAGATCTCTTTCTATAAGGGTGGAGGTTGGGGAAAGAGGTCGGTGAGGTGCATTTGAATTGGGTTCACGTCCCGCATCCTGGTAACACAATTATGGTTTCTAATTGTGGCTGAAACTCGACAAAATATAACGAATTTATTTGCAGACGAATTCACAATTGATTTCTATATTAGTTAGATGCTTGATATTATTTTATATGTTCAGAGAAAAGTACAGCAATTATTGTACAATTAATCAATTATACTACATTATAGCTACAGCTCTCTCTATATATAATAACTTATTATATACGTTAAACACAACAAATCTCGAATATATCCTAAAAAATAACGAAAATGTAGACATCCGCATCCGCGGATGTGAAAAAAATGACATCCGCTACATCACTACCGTATATGTATATAATATATATATATGTATATATATATATACAGGGTGATCAAAAAGTAACGCAACCCATGGAGAAACGCACATAATTGATTTTTTCCTTCTGTTGCAGGTGGTGAATATATGAAAAAGATGAAATACACCTTGGAGCAGCGTATATTCATTGTCACGCAGTACATTCGCTCCAGAAGCTATCCCCAGACGCAGGAGGCCTTCACGGAAATGTATGGAAGACGTGCTCCAAACAAATCCTCTATCAAGCGACTATACGACAAGTTTCAAGAGACAGGGAATGTCGATGACGTAACGAGAAGCGGTCGGCCGAAGGTGTTGACACAGGACAAGTTGATCGACGTGCAAGCTGCCTATACTCTGAGCCCCCGAAAGTCCCTGCGACGCCTTTCAAGCCAGTCCGGGCTCTCCTATGGCAGTGCCCACACCGCGGTGCGAAGATCATTGAAAATGTACCCCTACAAAATGCGTGCCGTCCATCAACTCCTGGCTCGAGACCATGAATCTCGCCAATCTTATTGTCGATGGTTTATGGAATTTGTAACGCCGGATGGGGAAGAACTGGATGATTGGTACTGGTCAGACGAGGCGTGGTTCCATCTTGATGGATACGTCAATGCACAGAATAGTCGAGTATGGGCCACGGAAAACCCACATGAGCTGCATGAGTCACCTCTACACGCACAGAAAATTGGTGTCTGGTGTGCCATGTCACGTAGTCGCATCTTCATAACATTCTTCCAATACACAGTGAACAGTGGCCGGTACATAATGATGGTGAAAGAATTTGTCAACACCTTGCCGGCAGAGAGGTTGCAGAACACGTGGTTTCAACAGGACAATGCCACAGCCCATACAGCCAGAAACACCATGGCTTACTTGGAAACGTGTTTTCCAGGACGATTGATCTCACGTGGGTTGTGGCCAGCGCGATCTCCGGATTTATCGCCTCCCGACTTTTTCTTGTGGGGTTACCTGAAAGATGCCGCATATGTCACTCACCCGCACAGTATTCCAGAATTGCAGGCGATGATTCAAGTGTTTGATGAAATTTCACAGGAAACGTTGCAAAGGGTCTTTGAGAACATGAATCGCCGTATCCACTTGTGTGAAGCACAGAACGGTGCCCACTTCCAGCACTTGCTCTGAAATAAATCGTTTTCCCATGGGTTGCGTTACTTTTTGATCACCCTGTATATGTATATGTATATATATATATATATATATATATATATATATATATATATATATATGATACATACAGACCGTGCATGGAACAAGGAACTCTTCTGGAACCATTCTGAGTTCATTCCCATATATATATATATATATATGTGTGTACATATATATGTATATGTATATATATATGTATATATATATATGTATATATAATATATATATATATATATATATATATATATATATAAATATATGTGTGTGTGTGTATATATATATATATATATATATATATATATATATATAATATATATATATATATATATATATATATATATATATATGTTTGAATCCTCCGGCTATGGCCCTGGGTGGTTCGAATCGACGGTTCGAATCGAAGGTTCGAATCGACGGTTCTGGTTGGGAGGCAGCAACGGATATTTCTTCTATAACATTCTAATTCTTTTCTCTCGCTATAGGGTCGACTGTTGTTAATTCTTCTCTTTCTATAATACTCTTATACTTTCTCTGATACTAAAATTATCGACTTTTCTTTTATAACTTATCGACTTTCCTGACTAAGTTCTTCTGAAGAGAGCCCAACTGGAAGGAGAAATAAAAAGTTTCTCTTATTGTAATTTACTTCTAAAAATGTACAGGTAGTGCTCTGAATTTACAGGGGTAGAGGTTCGACCTCTTTCGACCATGGCTCAGGCCGGAATGTAAAAAGTTAAGGAGGCAAGGGGCCTCTGCCCCCTCCTCGCAGCGAGGCTGCTAACAAGGGAGTCTCGTAGTAGTGACCAAAGAAGAGTGAAGTAATGAAGTGAAGTTAATTTTACAATTACATGTATCATATAAGTCTAAAGGTTGGGGGAATGCAGTTGAACGTTAAGTTTCCCCCCTTTTAAACACATTATCGGATGTTTGAAAGATTCCAAATAAAAATTAAAAAACAAAAATAAAAACTAATCGTATTTTTTGCCGATTCTACATTTCTGCAGGCGATATTATTTCGTAGTAGTACTTAAGTACAGTCTAAGTACATCATTGAGTACGTATTATTTTTGGTTCCTTACAATTACCATTACAATTACCAATTAATTCATATTCACTTATTATTGTTTAATTACACTTCCATTTAAAGTGCATTACAAGTTATTATTAATTACAGTTTCATTAAAGTACATTACGTTATATTAAATTAAAGTATTACAGTTAATTACAATTAAACAGTTACTATAACTTTGTTTTCTTTTTACAGTGTTTTATATTAATAGACAATTAAGATGTTAGAAATATAATACAAAGTACATGGGCACATACGGTACGGATTTATATACATTTGTTATATTACGTTATAATATGTTATAAATTTGAATCAGCGCGACAGGAGATGTTTATCTTAGAAGCGTTCGATTTAGCTGTGATTAGCGAATTCGACAACTTACCTAAGCATTTATGAATATCTTGCGAGGGGTGAACGCACTTGAAAAAAATAATAAAAAAATAATACGAGAACGTATTTGCGCGTTTTCGAACGAATGCATAAAGTTTTGCATTTCACGAGCAAAATGAATATTTAATAAAATTGATATAGGATAATGGTCAAGATAAGATATGGACATATGGGGGGGGAGTATCGTCGAATAATAGTTATATTTATACTACATAACATAAATAATGACTTCTATAGAGTGTACAGTTTTTATTATGATGTTAAAGAATTTTCATACATTGAATACTAGAGATATGATGAAGAGAAATTAATGACGGGAAAATGTGACGTCATAGTTATTGAATTTGTACGTATACTACAAATCATTATTAGGAAGATTTACAAGAACGAATTTGAGACAGAGTGGATATTAATGACTAAGAAGTACAACTACGGGTTCCAATCCTTTTATATGCAATGTGTATGCATAATCTAGGGACGAGGGTGAGATGCAAGACAATCATAATTAATTATAATAACTTCTATAACAAATGGAAAATGGATACGACTAAACCATAGAAATGGTAGACCGTAGGGTTGTGACACAACCAAAAATAGGAAGCTACAAGTAAAATTATTATCCAAACTCGCGTTAAGCGATTTTGGTTCTTATGTAAAAATGAATATTGATTATTCATTGTTCATTTTTACATTGCTCTCCCCTTTAAAATGATATTTATACAATAATATAATAGGGTACAATTCATACAATACAATAGAATTGAGAAAATAACATCCTAACTAATTCAAGTTAGATGACGAATTTTTCTTTACATTACAAGTTTTATACAGAACAAGTGAGTTCGGGTGGTTGGGTACAATGCAGAGTAATCAAATTTTTAACAAGACACTTGCTTAGAGGGCCATTATAAAATATAAAAATTCAAAGATTAAAACTTTAATTTTATGCAAACAGAATAAAAGGAATAATACGTTAATTTAGACAAACAATTAAGTTAGACAAAGAATGATGTTAATTTAAAAATTTTTTTTTTTTTTTCTGTGGGGAAAATTACATGCATAACACAGGTCAACAAAAAAACATTTTTTTTTTCGTTGCCAAGGAAATTCGTACGAATTTAGGGTATTTTGGGGTTGCTGAATTCCAAAATGAAAGTAGTTTTTCCGATTTGGCTCTAGTTCTTGAGATAATGAATACCCTCAATTAATAGGAAACGTAACCACAACGCGTGCATATGGGAAACTACCGGAACATTCTAGATGGTGAGACCGAATAAAATGCCATTATGTATTTCATGTGTTTACTTTTGTATGAGTTGAGACAATTTCAATGCGATTTGTAAGTAGGCTCCGCCTGAACATTAAATTTTTTGCATTTTTACGTGTTTCAATGGGGTACCAATTATCTCATAAATTAGAGCCAATCTAGCAAAACCGGTCATATTCGGAATCAGCACCACAAAGTTACCCCAAAATCACTCTAATATGATTGGCAATAAAATGTGTTGACCAGTGTAATGAATCGTAGGTAAAAGGGAAAATGTAAATCGTACAATCTGTAAACTAATTTTTATTGACTAGTGTAGGTAAAAATCGAATTACGTAGTGGATGATGTATAGACCTGTGGTCTAGTGTGTATTTGTGTGTACTAGGTACAAAGTGTGTATCTTACAATTTCGAGGGACAGATTAGCTGAGAGGATTGTTCAATTAACTGAATAAATGCATGAGCAAGATATATTAGAAAGAAAAAATGATTAAGATTAAATAGTATAGTTAGCACTTACACGCAATGAAATAGTTTATTGTGATATCCAATGATTTTAGCATAAGGTTTGTATATATAGTATATATAGTGTGCATACATGTGTGTGTGTATGTGTAGGATTTGGAAGGTTTTCGAATTAACAAAGTTTAAAAATAATGTATAATAATTTAAGATGGGTTTAGGGTTATAAAATCTTTTAAGTTTAAGTCAATTATTGTTAAAATCTAATTACAGGTAGTATTAATGACGGTGTATGCATATGAGTTTCATGTGAAAGTAACTTGAAGTACGGAAAGAAAATTAATTCGAATATGTCAAAAGTAATAGAATTCAATTAGGATTATCGATTTTACGTAATTAAATCAGTTACACGTATATTAAGGTAATAAAAAAATGTACTTAGAGGACCTTACAAGTAATGAAAGTAAATCTAGCGGTGTTAAAAATTAAATTTTGAAGGTGGAATTAAATTCGACTAGTAACATTCCTACTGTAGCTATATATGAACTATATAACCATTAACATTAACCAGAAGTATCGGTAAGATAATTGAATTAAGAAAATTAAGAATACAAATTAAAAATAGAAATCAATTATGCATTTTAATGAACTAAACATATAATATACCTAAAAATAAAAAACACAACTTAACATAAATTGAGGTTATGTTCCATAGTACCAAAGAGGAATTAACCATGGTTGAACCATTTCTCTGGTTGACACTGGGTTCAACTGGGGTTGGGGTGTTAAAATAAAATAAAAAGACAAAGTTTGGAGTACGACATTCGGGGGAATTGAGTGACTAAGCGGGGGATATATGTCTGAAATTGACAATACGTCTTTTCGTCTTTTTTTTTTTTTTAAAGATTGCTTTGTCAGACTGCTTAGAACAAAAATTAAAGTAGTTCAAACAAACGGAGGGACGGCATGTTCCTCATATACATTACAATAATTATCAAAATCGTTACGACCTTTGTAAAAACGGTTTTGGTTACAAATAATAAAATACATAACTATATTTATATACGCAACAATGGCATGAAAAGAAGACAAATCGGTCAATTTCCTTCTTACAAACAAAAAAAGTTAAACTAAAGACGCAAACGGGTCAATTCAGGTTGAATTTAATTCTCTTTTACAACAAAAAAAAAAGTTGAATTAAATTCTTTTAAATTACATTTTTTTAAATTAAATTCGCTTAAACTACAAAGAAAAAGTTGAATTCAATTGACTGCATTGAAATGACTTGGGACTTGAAAACTGAAATGGGACTTGAAAACTGACTTGGGACTTGAAACTGAGACTTGAAACTAACTTCAAAACTGACTGAAACTGACTTCAAAACTGACTGAAACTGACTTCAAAACTGACTTGAACTGACTTGAACTGCTATCAAGTACTTCTATAATCTCTGGGGCGGTTGTCCCTCTGGATGCAACCTTTTGACTTGAACTGCTATCAAGTATTTCTATAAATCTCTGGGGCGGTTGTCCCTCTTGGATGCAACCTATTGACTTGAACTAACTGAAATGGACTGCACTGAACTGCTATTAGTGGAGTCTACTATTCTCTGGGTTTGATTGTCCCTCTTGGATGCAACCAATTAACTGAAACTAACTGAAAAAGGAAAATGACTGCACTTGATCTCTATCAAGTGGAGACTATTAACCTCTGGGGTTTGGTTGTCCCTCTTGGTGCAACCGACTTACTTGAACTGCTATCAAGTATTTCTATAAACGATAAACTCTCTATAAACTCTCTTTCTTAATTTGCAAGCCAATTCAATTCAATAATTTGAAAAAATTGTAAACAAAAATAAAAAATGTAAACAACATTTCACTCGAAGGTACGCGAAGGTACGGTACTATTATGTTTGGTACATAAAATAAAATTCTATGCTAACTATAATAGTGAAAAAACTCTCTGAAAATAACTCTGACTTTTAACTCTGTGAAATTTAACTGTTTCACTCCAAAAAAATGTACCACTGGTGTCTGAAATGTTCAGTGTTTCTTGTAAATTCTGGCTTGATACTCATTATTAACTGTTAATAATACTGACTTTTCAAATGTTTACAAATTTCTTAAAAAAAACCAACTCTGTACTTAACAAAATTTCTACGGCGAAATCCTTAGAAACGTGTCCTGAAGACGTGTCTTGCTGGCTACTTCTTCTTGGATGAAAACTAGGCGTGGAGAACTTGGAGTCGTGACACACCGGTTCAAGGGTGGATGTTACGACCTAGAAGTCGTGACACGCCCGTCAAATGGTGGGTCGCCACTTGTTAAACTCTTGGCTACAGACTCGCCAGACTGTTATGCCAATATCTTCTATGTGCTTGGATCGTCAGTTTCTTATCCTGGGCAAAGAGTCGCCAATGTTATAAGATCCTGGCTATAGGGTCGTCACTTTATTAACCAATATCTTCTATGGTGCTTGGGTTGTCTCGGAGTCTATGGGGGTTCTTGTTGGGAGGCAGCAACGGATATTTCTTCTATAACATTCTAATTCTTTTCTCTCGTTATAGGGTCGACAGTTGTTAATTCTTCTCTTTCTATAATACTTTTCTTTTATAACTTATCGACTTTACTGACTAAGTTCTTCTGAAGAGAGCCCAACTCGAAGGGGAAAATAAAAAGTTTCTCTTACTGTAATTTACTTCTAAAAATGTACAGGTAGTGCTCTGAATTTACAGGGGTAGAGGTTCGACCTCTTTCGACCATGGCTCAGGCCGGAATCTAAAAAGTTAAGGAGGCAAGGGGCCTCTGACCCCTCCTCGCAGCGAGGCTGCAAACAAGGGAGTCTCGTAGTAGTGACCAAAGAAGTGTGAAGTAATGAAGTGAAGTTAATTTTACAATTACAGGTATCATATAAGTCTAAATGTTGGGGGAATGCAGTTGAAGGTTAAGTTTCCCCCCTTTTAAACACATGATCAGATGTTTGAAAGATTCCAAATAAAAATTAAAGAAATAAAAATAAAAGCTAATCGTATTTTTCGCCGAGTCTACATTTCTGAAGGCGATATCATTTCGTAGTAGTACATAAGTACAGTCTAAGTACATCATTGAGTACGTATTAATTTTGGTTCATTACAATTACGATTACAATTACCAATTAATTCATATTCACGTATTGTTTAATTACACTTCCATTTAAAGTACATTACAAGTTATTATTAATTACAGTTTCATTAAAATACATTACGTTATATTAAATTAAAGTATTACAGTTAATTACAATTAAACAGTTACTATAACTTTGTTTTGTTTTTACAGTGTTTCAAATTAATAGACAATTAAGATGTTAGAAATATAATACAAAGTACATGGGCACATACGGTATGGATTTATATACAACATATGTTATATTACGTTATAATATGTTATAAATTTGAATCAGCGCGAGAGGAGATATTTATCTTAGAAGCGTTCGATTTAGCTGTGATTAGCGAATTCGACCACTTACCTAAGCATTTATGAATATCTTGCGAGGGGTGAACGCACTTGAAAAAAAAATAAAAAATAATACGAGAATGTATTTGCGCGTTTTCGAACGAATGCATAAAGTTTTGCATTTCACGAGCAAAATGAATATTTAATAAAATTGATATAGGATAATGGTCAAGATAAGATATGGACATATGGGGGGGGGGGTATGGTCGAATAACAGTTATATTTATACTACAGTACATAACATATAAATAATGACTTCTATAGAGTGTACAGTTTTTATTATGATGTTAAAGAATTTTCATACATTGAATACTAGAGATATGATGAAGAGAAATTAATGACGGGAAAATGTGACGTCATAGTTATTGAATTTGTACGTATAGTACAAATCATTATTAGGAAGATTTACAAGAACGAATTAGAGACAAAGAGTGGGTATTAATGACTAAGAAGTACAACTACGGGTTCCAATCCTGTTATATGCAATGTGTATGCATAATCTAGGGACGGGGGTGAGATGCAAGACAATCATAATTAATTATAATAACTTCTATAACAAATGGAAAATGGATACGACTAAACCATAGAAATGGTAGATCGTAGGGTTGTGACACAAACAAAAATAGGAAGCTACAAGTAAAATTATTATCCAGACTCGCGTTAAGCGATTTTGGTTTTTATGTAAAAATGAATATTGATTATTCATTGTTCATTTTTACATGTATATATATATATATATATATATATATGTGTGTGTGTATGTATATATGTTTGAATCCTCCGTCTATGCCCTGGGGTGGTTCGGAGTCGACGGGGGTTCTGGTTAGGAAGCAGCAACGGATATTTCTTCTATAACATTCTAATTCTTTTCTCTCGCTATAGGGTCGACAGTTGTTAATTCTTCTCTTTCTATAATACTCTGATACTTTCTCTGATACTAAAATTGTCGACTTTTCTTTTATAACTTATCGACTTTACTGACTAAGTTCTTCTAAAGATAGCCGAACTCTAAGGGGAAAATAAAAAGTTTCTCTTACTGTAATTTACTTATAAAAAATGTACAGAGAGTGCTCTGAATTTACAGGGGTAAATGTTCGAACTCTTTCGACCATGGCTCAGGCCGGAATCTAAAAAAAAATAAGGAGGCAAGGGGCCTTTGCCCCCTCCTCGCAGCGAGGCTGCTAACAAGGGAGTCTCGTAGTAGTGACCAAAGAAGAGAGCCGTAATGAAGTGTAGTTAATTTTACAATTACATATATGATATAAGTCTAAATGTTGGGGGAATGCAGTTGAAGGTTAAGTTGCACCCCTTTTAAACACATGATCAGATGTTTGAAAGATTCCAAATAAAAATTTAAAAAATAAAAATAAAAACTAATCGAGGCTACATTTCTGAAGGCGATATCATTTCGTAGTAGTACATAAGTACAATTTAAGTACATTACTGAGTAAATTTTAGTTTTGGTTTATTACAATTATGATTGCGATTATGGATTACTTCACATTCGCTTATGATTGTTCATTACAGTTCTATTAAAGTACATTCTTACATTATATATTAAATCATTACATTTAATTACAGTTTCATCGAAGTACATTACGTCGTTTACAATTCTTAGTGTTTTTATATTTATATATGGTTATAATATATGGTTATTATATATGGTTATTATATATGGTTATTAGTACAACACAAGTACATGGGCACATACGAGATAATTTATATACAACATAATATGTTAGAAATTTGAATCAGAGCGAGAGGAGATATTTATCTTAGAAGCGTTCGATTTTGCTGTGATTAGCGAATTCGACCACTTACCCAAGAATTTATGAATATCTTGCGAGGGGTGAACGCACTTGAAAAAAAATAATAAAAAAATAATACGAGAACGTATTTGCGCGTTTTCGAACGAATGCATAAAGTTTTGCCTTTCACGAGCAAAATAAATATTTAATAAAATTGACATAGGATAATGGTCAAGATAAGATATGGACATATGGGTGGGGGGGATATGGTCGAATAATAGTTATATTTATACTACATAACATATAAATAATGACTTCTATAGAGTGTACAGTTTTTATTATGATGTTAAAGAATTTTCACACATTGAATACTAGAGATATGATGAAGGGAAATTAATGAGGGAAAATGTGACGTCATAGTTATTGAATTTGTACGTATAGTACAAATCATTATTAGGAAGATTTACAAGAACGAATTAGAGACAAAGAGTGGGTATTAATCACTCCGAAGTACAACTACTGGTTCCAATCCTGTTATATGTAATGTGTATGCATAATCTAGGGTCGAGGGTGAGATGCAAGACAACCATAATTAATTATAATAAATTCTATAACAAATAAAAAATGGAAAATGGATACAACTAAACCATAGAAATGGTAGATCGTAGGGTTGTGACACAAACGAAAATAGAAAGCTACAAATAAAATTTTTATCCAAACTCGCGTTAAGCGATTTTGGTTCTTATGTAAAAATGAATATTGATTATATCACTAGGCAACAAAGATTTTGTTACAGAAGACCAAATAGGTGCTCCTAGCTAATTTCGGTATGCTGATTTCAAATCTATAATTAGATTTTTTCTATCACGTCTAGATTTTGTGTAAAATGCAAATCACTTTTAGTAAAATTTTCTACCACGTCCAGATTTTGGTTTTAATCGGCTTAATGCCAGTAATATGAAACTTGCTTTTCAAGGTTAAAGCAATTTTTTTTGCCAACTATATACAAATTCGAACAATTTTGATAAATAAAATTTATCCCGAGTTGGCAACACTGAGTCAAGAGCATAGTAACGGCAACGGCCCAACGGTCAGTCGCTACGTGACAGTCAAGCAGAACGGTTGTTGAAGCTCTCTGCTGATGAGCAAGTGACAGGTTGTGGTGACTTGTGTGTTTTTATAGCATTTGTTTTGTTCTACGGTGTGTATTTCTTTTTATTTTGCACATCGTAATAATTACTTTCTACGTTTTTTCAGATATTGTATGGTAATTCAAAATGGCATCAAATAGACGTGCTTGTGTAAATCACCCAGACAACTTCTGCTTTGTCTGTGGGCAATATACACCTAAGCCACAACGTAGAAACATAACAACAAAGATTAAACTTGCCTACAAGTGTTATTTTGACTGTAAGTTAGGAGACTAACACAGGGACTGGGCACCACATATTTGCTGTGCACAGTGCAATGCAATGTTAATAGCTTGGATGAATGGTAAAAGAAAAGCTATGCCATTCTCAGTCCCCATGGTTTGGCGTGAGCCGAAAAATCACTTCAATGATTGTTATTTTTGTTTGACAAAGATTGCTGGTTTCACAAAGAAAAACAAATCAAAGATCACGTACCCAAACTGCGAATCAGCAATGAAACCAGTACCACATGATGAAACAAATCCACCACCAGTTCCACCAGCAACGATAACAGACAGCAGTTCATCTGAAGATTCTGCTAGTGATATAGAAACAGGGAAAGATGGCATATATGTTCCAGATGCAAATATTTCCCCACATTTGTTAAGTCAAGCGGAGTTAAATGACTTAGTGCGCGATTTGGAATTACCAAAAGAAAAGGCAGAGTTGCTTGGTTCAAGACTTCAAGAATTTAATCTTCTCCAACCAAACACCAAAGTTTCCCATTTCCGCCATCGCCATTTGCAGTTTTCATCATTTTACTTACAGGAAGAAAACGTTTGTTTCTGCCACGATATCAGTGGTCTGATGCAAGGGATTGGCTGTCGCTATGATCCAAAAGAATGGAGACTGTTCATTGACTCTAGTAAAGCTAGCCTTAAAGCTGTATTACTGCACAACGGCAATGAAAAACCTTCAATACCTGTAGCACATGCCACTGGCCTTAATGAGACTTATGAATCGATGAAACTGCTGCTAAGACTCATCAAATATAAGGACCACACATGGAATATTTGTGGCGACCTTAAAGTTGTATCATTACTTCTTGGGTTACAGTTGGGCTACACAAAGCATATGTGCTTTTTGTGTCTATGGAACAGCAGAGATGACAAGAACCACTACAAAAAACATGATTGGCCATCTAGAACTGAACATGTTGTTGGTAAATACAATGTGAAACACCCAGCACTTATTGACCCTCAGAAAGTACATCTTCCACCACTTCACATTAAACTTGGCCTTATGAAAAATTTCGTGAAGGGTATGGATCATCAAGGTAGTGGTTTCCAATATTTAAAGGATAAATTCAAAGGAATATTGACAGATGCTAAGCTAGAAGCTGGAGTTTTCACTGGACCACAGATCCGCAGTGTCATCCACGACTCATCGTTTCCATCTAACCTAAATGAGAATGAACTAGGAGCATGGACATCTTTCGTTGAAGTTGTCAAAAATTTTCTTGGAAACCACAAAGCTGAAAACCACCGTAAACTCGTAGAAAACATGCTTAAATCTTATGAAATAATGGGATGCAGAATGTCTTTGAAAATTCATTTTTTACATTCTCATCTTGACTTCTTCCCGGCCAACCTTGGGGCTGTAAGTGACGAGCATGGTGAGCGCTTCCACCAACAGATCTCAGTTATGGAAAACAGATACCAAGGTAATTTCAACCCAAATATGATGGGAGATTATTGTTGGTTCCTGCAGAAGGAGAGCTCGTCATCCTACAAGCGACAAAGGAAGAGGACACACCAAAGTTTCACTTAAGAACAGGAATTTGCCTTTCAGTAGTAACAACAAAATACTAACGCGCTTTGGGTGGATGGTTGGGCGCAGGGGTGGTAACTCCGCCAGCGGAATTCCGCTGTCTGTCTTAAGCCAGAATAAAGGAGGAAAGACATCCCTGTTCACTAATTATTTAAGTATGCTTAACATAAAACGTGGCACGGAAAAGTAGCTTAGACGGCTTTCGTAATAGAAGCGGGTGAGAAAAAAAATGAAAAATAGGGGTTTTCGGTTACACAAAATCTGGACGTGATAGAGAAATTTTGATATCAGATCTGAAATCAGCATCAGCGCTTTAGTAGGAATCAGTAGTTCAAGTGTCTGTAACAAAAAAAAAGTTGAAATTTGTTGCCTAGTGAATTATTCATTGTTCATTTTTACACACACACACACACATATATATATATATATATATATATATATTATATATATATATATGTAAAAAGTGAACAATGAACAATTCCTACACCATCATTATATGAATTCATTGTCCATTTTTACATAAGAAACCAAAAATCACATAAGCGAGTTTTGGATAGAATTTCGATTTGTAATAATGACTTATGCACTATGACGTCATAAAATAACTTTATTCTCTTTACGTTTCCCACTCTGTCTCTAATTTGTTCTTGTAAATCTTCCTAATAATGATTTGTACTTTACGTAAAAATTCAATAACTATGACGTCACATTTTCCCTTCATCATATATCTAGTATCCAATGTATGAAAATTCTTTAACATCATGCTAAGGACGAAACACTCTATAGAAGTCATTATTTATATGTTATGTAGTATAAAACATTATTATTCAACCATACTCATTCTTACATTCATGTTCTTTCTTGACCGCTATCCTTTATTAATTTTATTACTTGTTCATTCATCTACCTATTGTCTACTTATGCCCTATCAACTTATCAGTCTATGTTTACTCGTGTCAATTTGTGAGGCGCGAAACTTTATGCCTTCGTTCGAGAACGCAAAAATACGTCTCGTATTATTTTTTTCATTTTTACTTTCAAGTGCGTTCAACCCTCGCAAGATATTCAAAAATGCTGAGATTAAATTATCAAATTCCGCTGACTAGCAGATTCGAGCGCCTCAAAGATAAAAATACCTCCGTTCGCTCTGATTTCAAATTTATAACATATTATGTATATAAATCCAAACCATATGTGCCCCATGTACTTTGTATTATATTTCTAACATCTAAATTGTCTATTAATAAGAAACACTGTACAAACAAAACAAAGTTTTAGTAACTGTTTAATTGTAATTAACTATAATACTTGATTTAATGTAATGTAATGTACTTCAATGAAACTGTAATTGACTGTAATGATTCAATTTATCATGTAAGAATGTACTTTAAAATGGAAGTGTAATTAAACAACAAGTGAATATGAATTAATTGGTAATTGTAATCGTAATTGTAATGAACCAAAATTAATACGTACTCAGTCGTGTACTCAATTTGTACTTGTGTACTATCACGAAATGATATCGCCTTCAAAAATGTAGACTCGGCGAAAAAAATACAAATTAGTTTTTATTTTATTTTTTTTAAATTTTTATTTGCAATCATTTAAAACATCTGATCATGTGTTTAAAAAAAAAGGGGGGAACTTAACCTTCGACTGTCTCCCCCAAACATTTAAGTTATATTATACGTATATTTGTAAAAATACACCTCTTCAGATTACCACTTCATTTAAGGCACTTCTCCATTAGACTTCATATTAGCACCTCATTAGGAGGGGGCAGAGGCCCCTTGCCTTCTTAATATTTTTAGATTCCGGCCTGAGCCATGGTCGAAAGAGGTCGAACCTCTACCCTTGTAAATTCAGAGTACTAACTGTAATTTTTAAGAAGTAAACCAAAGTAAGAGAAACTTTTTATTTTTCCCTTCGAGCCGTGCTCTCTTCAGGAACTCAGTCAAGTCGACAAGTTATAAAAGAAAAGTCGATAATTTTAGTATAAGAGAAAGGATCAGAGAATTATAAAAAGAGAAGAATTAATAATTCTCGACGCATAAAGCGAGAGAAAGAGACAACCCAAGCACCATAGAAGATATTGGCATAACAGTCTGGCGAGTCTGTAGCCAAGGGTTTAACAGAGTGGCGACCCACCATTTAAGGCGACCGAAAAGAATTATAGAAAAGTATAAAGAAGAAACATCCGTTGCTTGCCTCCGTAACTAGAACCCCCGTCGATCCGAACCAACCCAGGGCCATAGACGGAGGGGTTTAACAACTGGCGACCCTGCCAGGATCAAAAGAAGATTTTAAGAAGAAGAGGATCTTAACATATTGGAGACCCTTTACCAGGATCTTAACAGATTTTAAGATGTTTAACAAGAAGATGTTTAACAAGAAGATGTTTAACCAGAAGATGTTTAACAAGAAGATTTTAACCAGATGTTTAACCAGAAGATTTTAACCAGAAGATGTTTAACAAGAAGATGTTTAACAAGATGTTTAACAAGAAGATGTTTAACAAGAAGATGTTTAACAAGTGGCCACTCTTTGGCCAAGATAGAAATTACCCTGCACCAGGATAAAAAGATTATTTTAAGAAGAAGATTACTTTAAGAAGAAGATTACTTTAAGAAAAAGATTACTTTAAGAAGAAGATTATTTTAAGAAGAGGCCACTCTTTGGCTAAGATAGAAATTACCCTGCATCAGGATAAAACCAGTTGACCGGCGTGTCACGACTTCTAGTTCGTAACATCCACCCTTGAACCGGTGTGTCACGACTCCAAGTTCTCCACGCCTAGTTTCATCCAAGAAGAAGTAGCCAGCAAGACGTCTTCAGGACACGTCTCAAGGATTTCCCCATAGAAAATTTTGTTAAGTACATTTTGTTTTCTTAAGAAATTTATAAACACTTGAAAAGTCAGTATTATTAACAGTTAATAATGAATATCAAGTCAGAATTCACAAGAAACACAGTGAACATTCCATACACCAGTGATACATTTGTTTTTATTGAAACAGTAATTGTAACAGAGTTAATTGTAACAGAGTTAATTGTAACAGAGTTAATTTCAAGAGAGTTAATTTCAAGAGAGTTAATTTCAAGAGAGTTAATTTCAAAGAGAGTTAATTTCAAAGAGAGTTAATTTCAAAGAGAGTTAATTTCAAAGAGAGTTAATTTCAAAGAGAGTCAATTGTCGCAGAGTCAATTGTCGCAGAGTCAATTGCCGCAGTTATTTTCACTGTTATATTCAGTATAGAATAATTTTATTTTATGTATCAAACATAATAGTATCGTACCTTCGTGTACATTAGAATGAAATATTGTTTACATTTTTTTAATTTTTTGTTTGCAAATTTTTTTCAATTACTGAATTGAATTGACTTGCAAATTAAGAAAGAGAGTTTACAGAGAGTTTATAGATTTAGAGAGATACTTGAAGTAATTTTGAAGTCATTTTTTGAAGTCATTTTTTGAAGTCATTTTTGAAGTCATTTTTTTGAAGTCAGTTTTTGAAGTCAGAAGGTTGCACCAAGAGGGTCAACCAAAACAGAGGTTAATCGTCTCCACTTGATAAAGATCAAGTGCAGTCATTTTCCATTTTCAGTTAATTTCAAGTTAGTTTAAGTTATAGAGATACTTGATTGCATTTCAAGTAAGTCGGTTGCACCAAGAGGGTCAACCAAAACAGAGGTTAATCGTCTCCACTTGATAAAGATCAAGTGCAGTCATTTTCCGTTTTCAGTTAATCTTCACTTGATAGCAGTTCAAGTGCAAGTCAGTTTAAGTTTCAAGATACTTGACAAGCGTTCAAGTTAGACAGTTTAAGTTTCAGAATACTTGACAAGCGTTCAAGTTAGACAATTTAAGTTTCAGAATACTTGACAAGCGTTCAAGTTAGACAGTTAAGTTTCATTTTCAGTTTCAGAATACTTGATAGAGTTCAAGTCAGTTTTATTCAAGTCAGAGAGTTTTATTTGAAGTCAGAGAGTTTTATTTGAAGTCAGAGTTATATTCGAAGTCAGAGTTATATTCGAAGTCAGAGTTATATTCGAAGTCAGAGTTTTATTCGAAGTCAGAGTTATATTCGAAGTTAGAGAGGTCAAGTCAGAAGGTTGCGCCAAGACGGGCAACCGCCCCAGAGATTTATAGAAATACTTGATCGAGTTCAAGTCAGAGAGTTTTATTTGAAGTCACAGAGTTTTATTTGAAGTCAGAGAGATTTATTCCAAGTTAGAGAGATTTATTCCAAGTTAGAGAGATTTATTCCAAGTCAGAGAGATTTATTCCAAGTCAGAGAGATTTATTCCGTGTCAGAGAGATTTATCCCAAGTCATTTTTATTTCAAGTCCCAAGTTAGTTTTCAATGCAGTCAATTGAATTCAACTTTTCCTTTGTAATTTAAGAGAATTTAATTTAAGAAAATGTAATTTAAGAATTTAATTCAACCTTTTTTTTGTTGTAAAAGAGAATTAAATTCAACCTGAATTGACCGGGTTGCGTCTTTGGTTTAACCTTTTCTTTGTTTGTAAGACGGAAATTCACTGATTTGTCTTTCCCTTTTCATGCATTGTTATGTATATAAATATATAGTTATGTAATTCATTAATTGTAACAAAACCGTTTTTTACAAAAGTTTTTAACGAGTTTTATAATTATTTTGATTATATGATGACAGAAATAGCGTAACAATTAATCGATCATGTACCTAATTTATCCTGCTCTGTACGATCGGGAAATTTACCCGTATGACCGCACATACCCTAAATTTCAGTCATTTAATTTTTAATAAAACTTCTACGCAATAAAACAGATGTATTTGTCTATATGCAAACAAGTTTTCAGACTAAAATATCAAATAATTCAAAATTCTATCAACATTCAACGAAAGAGTATGATTTTTCTACTTAACCTGCAAAAATTATTAAACCTTTTTAATATTTTCTTTTATTATCTAAAAATAATTTTTAATATAAAATTTACCTGAAATTATTAAAAGAAAAGATTGTTCGAAATGCTTCCCTTCCATTTCAATAACTTTTTTATTCTTGGTCGAAATTCATCTATGGTTCGATTTACTTTTATTTTTAAGAATATTATAAAAAAATTATGTTAGCTCATTAAAATGCATAATTGATCTCTATTTTTAATTTGTATTTTTATTTTTCTTTTGTTCAATTAATCGTGAGTAACTGTCCTTAAATTGTTATTGTACCATTTGTAAGGTATCAAACGAAAATTATAGTCAAATTGACATACTGCTACAGTATATGGCTATGAATTTTAGTAGTCGAAATTAATTGTGTGTCAAAATTCAATTTTAAAACCGTGAGATGTACTTTCATTAATTGTAAGTCTTCTAAGTTCGTTTTTTTTAATTACCTTATACGTGTAACTGATTAATTATGTAAAATCTGTAATCCTAATTGAATTTTATTACTTTTGACACATATTCGAATTCATTTACGTTCCGTCCCTTCAGTCACTTTTGCATTAAAACTCGTATGCAAACATCATCGTTATAAGCTTAATAATTTTTGCTTACTATATATAAATTCTCGTTCATGCATTTATTAAGTTGTTTTATCTATTCCTTAAAGTAAATATATATATATATATATAATCCTAAGCCACCAATGACCCCTAATGATCTAGTTCTTCACAGGATGAACAAATTACTCTCATATTCTACATACTATTGTACCGACTCACTCATCTACAGATGCTTATTACCAATATTTATAGATACATATGCACACTGACGTACAACTTCAACTATTCAACTATAAATCCCCTTTCTCCTTTTGGACGTATCACCAACCACTACGATTTGTACCTAATACACACAAATACACATTTGACCACAGGTCTATACATCATCCACTACGTAATTCGATTTGTACCTACAACAGTCAATAAAAATGCATGCACACTATATATATACTATATATATACAAACCTTATGCTAAAATCATTGAATATCACAATAAAACTATTTCATTACGTAAGTGCAAACTATGCTATATAATCTTAATCATTTTTGCTTCCTAATATATCTTGCTCATGCATTTATTCAGTTAATTTAACAATCCTCTCAGCTAATCTGTCTCTCGAAATTATCAGCTACACACTTTATACCTAGCACACAAAAATACACACTAGACCACAGGTCTATATATCATCCATTACGTAATTCTATTTTTACCTACACTAGTCAATAAAAATTAGCTTATAGATTGTACGATTTATATTGTTCCCTTTTTCCTATTCATTATGAATGTAATTTTCCCCACAGAAAAAAAAAAAAATTCTAAATTTTTTTTAACCATATCCTTGTTTGTCTAACTTAATTGTTTATCTAAATTAAAATATTAATCTTTGAATTCTTTTATATTATATAATAACTCACTTGTTCTGTATAAAACTTGTAATGTAAAGAAAAATTCGTCACCTAACTTGAATTAGGTACGATGTTATTTTCTCAATTGTATTGTATTGTATTAATTTTATTATATTATTGTATAAATATCATTTAAAAAAAAAAAAACGGGAGAGCAATGTAAAAAGTGAACAATGAACAATTCCTACACCATCATTATATGAATTCATTGTCCATTTTTACATAAGAAACCAAATATCACATAAGCGAGTTTTGGATAGAATTTCGATTTGTAATAATGACTTATGCACTATGACGTCATAAAATAACTTTATTCTCTTACGTTTCCCACTCTGTCTCTAATTTGTTCTTGTAAATCTTCCTAATAATGATTTGTACTTTACGTAAAAATTCAATAACTATGACGTCACATTTTCCCTTCATCATATATCTAGTATCCAATGTATGAAAATTCTTTAACATCATGCTAAGGACGAAACACTCTATAGAAGTCATTATTTATATGTTATGTAGTATAAAACATTATTATTCAACCATACTCATTCTTACATTCATGTTCTTTCTTGACCGCTATCCTTTATTAATTTTATTACTTATTCATTCATCTACCTATTGTCTACTTATGCCCTATCAACTTATCAGTCTATGTTTACTCGTGTCAATTTGTGAGGCGCGAAACTTTATGCCTTCGTTCGAGAACGCAAAAATACGTCTCGTATTATTTTTTTCATTTTTACTTTCAAGTGCGTTCAACCCTCGCAAGATATTCAAAAATGCTGAGATTAAATTATCAAATTCCGCTGACTAGCAGATTCGAGCGCCTCAAAGATAAAAATACCTCCGTTCGCTCTGATTTCAAATTTATAACATATTATGTATATAAATCCAAACCATATGTGCCCCATGTACTTTGTATTATATTTCTAACATCTAAATTGTCTATTAATAAGAAACACTGTACAAACAAAACAAAGTTTTAGTAACTGTTTAATTGTAATTAACTATAATACTTGATTTAATGTAATGTAATGTACTTCAATGAAACTGTAATTGACTGTAATGATTCAATTTATCATGTAAGAATGTACTTTAAAATGGAAGTGTAATTAAACAACAAGTGAATATGAATTAATTGGTAATTGTAATCGTAATTGTAATGAACCAAAATTAATACGTACTCAGTCGTGTACTCAATTTGTACTTGTGTACTATCACGAAATGATATCGCCTTCAAAAATGTAGACTCGGCGAAAAAAATACAAATTAGTTTTTTTTTTTTTTTTAAATTTTTATTTGCAATCATTTAAAACATCTGATCATGTGTTTAAAAAAAAAGGGGGGAACTTAACCTTCGACTGTCTCCCCCAAACATTTAAGTTATATTATACGTATATTTGTAAAAATACACCTCTTCAGATTACCACTTCATTTAAGGCACTTCTCCATTAGACTTCATATTAGCACCTCATTAGGAGGGGGCAGAGGCCCCTTGCCTTCTTAATATTTTTAGATTCCGGCCTGAGCCATGGTCGAAAGAGGTCGAACCTCTACCCTTGTAAATTCAGAGTACTAACTGTAATTTTTAAGAAGTAAACCAAAGTAAGAGAAACTTTTTATTTTTCCCTTCGAGCCGTGCTCTCTTCAGGAACTCAGTCAAGTCGACAAGTTATAAAAGAAAAGTCGATAATTTTAGTATAAGAGAAAGGATCAGAGAATTATAAAAAGAGAAGAATTAATAATTCTCGACGCATAAAGCGAGAGAAAGAGACAACCCAAGCACCATAGAAGATATTGGCATAACAGTCTGGCGAGTCTGTAGCCAAGGGTTTAACAGAGTGGCGACCCACCATTTAAGGCGACCGAAAAGAATTATAGAAAAGTATAAAGAAGAAACATCCGTTGCTTGCCTCCGTAACTAGAACCCCCGTCGATCCGAACCAACCCAGGGCCATAGACGGAGGGGTTTAACAACTGGCGACCCTGCCAGGATCTTAACAGATTTTAAGATGTTTAACAAGAAGATGTTTAACAAGAAGATGTTTAACCAGAAGATGTTTAACAAGAAGATTTTAACCAGATGTTTAACCAGAAGATTTTAACCAGAAGATGTTTAACAAGAAGATGTTTAACAAGATGTTTAACAAGAAGATGTTTAACAAGAAGATGTTTAACAAGTGGCCACTCTTTGGCCAAGATAGAAATTACCCTGCACCAGGATAAAAAGATTATTTTAAGAAGAAGATTACTTTAAGAAGAAGATTACTTTAAGAAAAAGATTACTTTAAGAAGAAGATTATTTTAAGAAGAGGCCACTCTTTTGGCTAAGATAGAAATTACCCTGCATCAGGATAAAACCAGTTTGACCGGCGTGTCACGACTTCTAGTTCGTAACATCCACCCTTGAACCGGTGTGTCACGACTCCAAGTTCTCCACGCCTAGTTTCATCCAAGAAGAAGTAGCCAGCAAGACGTCTTCAGGACACGTCTCAAGGATTTCCCCATAGAAAATTTTGTTAAGTACATTTTGTTTTCTTAAGAAATTTAAAACACTTGAAAAGTCAGTATTATTAACAGTTAATAATGAATATCAAGTCAGAATTCACAAGAAACACAGTGAACATTCCATACACCAGTGATACATTTTTTTTATTGAAACAGTAATTGTAACAGAGTTAATTGTAACAGAGTTAATTGTAACAGAGTTAATTTCAAGAGAGTTAATTTCAAGAGAGTTAATTTCAAGAGAGTTAATTTCAAAGAGAGTTAATTTCACAAGAGAGTTAATTTCAAAGAGAGTTAATTTCAAAGAGAGTTAATTTCAAAGAGAGTCAATTGTCGCAGAGTCAATTGTCGCAGAGTCAATTGCCGCAGTTATTTTCACTGTTATATTCAGTATAGAATAATTTTATTTTATGTCAAACATAATAGTATCGTACCTTCGTGTACATTAGAATGAAATATTGTTTACATTTTTTTAATTTTTTGTTTGCAAATTTTTTTCAATTACTGAATTGAATTGACTTGCAAATTAAGAAAGAGAGTTTACAGAGAGTTTATAGATTTAGAGAGATACTTGAAGTAATTTTGAAGTCTTTTTTGAAGTCATTTTTTGAAGTCATTTTTGAAGTCATTTTTTTGAAGTCAGTTTTTGAAGTCAGAAGGTTGCACCAAGAGGGTCAACCAAAACAGAGGTTAATCGTCTCCACTTGATAAAGATCAAGTGCAGTCATTTTCCATTTTCAGTTAATTTCAAGTTAGTTTAAGTTATAGAGATACTTGATTGCATTTCAAGTAAGTCGGTTGCACCAAGAGGGTCAACCAAAACAGAGGTTAATCGTCTCCACTTGATAAAGATCAAGTGCAGTCATTTTCCGTTTTCAGTTAATCTTCACTTGATAGCAGTTCAAGTGCAAGTCAGTTTAAGTTTCAAGATACTTGACAAGCGTTCAAGTTAGACAGTTTAAGTTTCAGAATACTTGACAAGCGTTCAAGTTAGACAATTTAAGTTTCAGAATACTTGACAAGCGTTCAAGTTAGACAGTTAAGTTTCATTTTCAGTTTCAGAATACTTGATAGAGTTCAAGTCAGTTTTATTCAAGTCAGAGAGTTTTATTTGAAGTCAGAGAGTTTTATTTGAAGTCAGAGTTATATTCGAAGTCAGAGTTATATTCGAAGTCAGAGTTATATTCGAAGTCAGAGTTTTATTCGAAGTCAGAGTTATATTCGAAGTTAGAGAGGTCAAGTCAGAAGGTTGCGCCAAGACGGGCAACCGCCCCAGAGATTTATAGAAATACTTGATCGAGTTCAAGTCAGAGAGTTTTATTTGAAGTCACAGAGTTTTATTTGAAGTCAGAGAGATTTATTCCAAGTTAGAGAGATTTATTCCAAGTTAGAGAGATTTATTCCAAGTCAGAGAGATTTATTCCAAGTCAGAGAGATTTATTCCGTGTCAGAGAGATTTATCCCAAGTCATTTTTATTTCAAGTCCCAAGTTAGTTTTCAATGCAGTCAATTGAATTCAACTTTTCCTTTGTAATTTAAGAGAATTTAATTTAAGAAAATGTAATTTAAGAATTTAATTCAACCTTTTTTTTTGTTGTAAAAGAGAATTAAATTCAACCTGAATTGACCGGGTTGCGTCTTTGGTTTAACCTTTTCTTTGTTTGTAAGACGGAAATTCACTGATTTGTCTTTCCCTTTTCATGCATTGTTATGTATATAAATATATAGTTATGTAATTCATTAATTGTAACAAAACCGTTTTTACAAAAGTTTTTAACGAGTTTTATAATTATTTTGATTATATGATGACAGAAATAGCGTAACAATTAATCGATCATGTACCTAATTTATCCTGCTCTGTACGATCGGGAAATTTACCCGTATGACCGCACATACCCTAAATTTCAGTCATTTAATTTTTAATAAAACTTCTACGCAATAAAACAGATGTATTTGTCTATATGCAAACAAGTTTTCAGACTAAAATATCAAATAATTCAAAATTCTATCAACATTCAACGAAAGAGTATGATTTTTCTACTTAACCTGCAAAAATTATTAAACCTTTTTAATATTTTCTTTTATTATCTAAAAATAATTTTTAATATAAAATTTACCTGAAATTATTAAAAGAAAAGATTGTTCGAAATGCTTCCCTTCCATTTCAATAACTTTTTTTTCTTGGTCGAAATTCATCTATGGTTCGATTTACTTTTATTTTTAAGAATATTATAAAAAAATTATGTTAGCTCATTAAAATGCATAATTGATCTCTATTTTTAATTTGTATTTTTTTTTTTTTGTTCAATTAATCGTGAGTAACTGTCCTTAAATTGTTATTGTACCATTTGTAAGGTATCAAACGAAAATTATAGTCAAATTGACATACTACTACAGTATATGGCTATGAATTTTAGTAGTCGAAATTAATTGTGTGTCAAAATTCAATTTTAAAACCGTGAGATGTACTTTCATTAATTGTAAGTCCTCTAAGTTCGTTTTTTTTAATTACCTTATACGTGTAACTGATTAATTATGTAAAATCTGTAATCCTAATTAATTTTATTACTTTTGACACATATTCGAATTCATTTACGTTCCGTCCCTTCAGTCACTTTTGCATTAAAACTCGTATGCAAACATCATCGTTATAATCTTAATAATTTTTGCTTACTATATATAAATTCTCGTTCATGCATTTATTAAGTTGTTTTATCTATTCCTTAAAGTAAATATATATATATATATAATCCTAAGCCACCAATGACCCCTAATGATCTAGTTCTTCACAGGATGAACAAATTACTCTCATATTCTACATACTATTGTACCGACTCACTCATCTACAGATGCTTATTACCAATATTTATAGATACATATGCACACTGACGTACAACTTCAACTATTCAACTATAAATCCCCTTTCTCCTTTTGGACGTATCACCAACCACTACGATTTGTACCTAATACACACAAATACACATTTGACCACAGGTCTATACATCATCCACTACGTAATTCGATTTGTACCTACAACAGTCAATAAAAATGCATGCACACTATATATATACTATATATATACAAACCTTATGCTAAAATCATTGAATATCACAATAAAACTATTTCATTACGTAAGTGCAAACTATGCTATATAATCTTAATCATTTTTGCTTCCTAATATATCTTGCTCATGCATTTATTCAGTTAATTTAACAATCCTCTCAGCTAATCTGTCTCTCGAAATTATCAGCTACACACTTTATACCTAGCACACAAAAATACACACTAGACCACAGGTCTATATATCATCCATTACGTAATTCTATTTTTACCTACACTAGTCAATAAAAATTAGCTTATAGATTGTACGATTTATATTTTTCCCTTTTTCCTATTCATTATGAATGTAATTTTCCCCACAGAAAAAAAAAAAATTCTAAATTTTTTTTAACCATATCCTAGTTTGTCTAACTTAATTGTTTATCTAAATTAAAATATTAATCTTTGAATTCTTTTATATTATATAATAACTCACTTGTTCTGTATAAAACTTGTAATGTAAAGAAAAATTCGTCACCTAACTTGAATTAGGTACGATGTTATTTTCTCAATTGTATTGTATTGTATTAATTTTATTATATTATTGTATAAATATCATTTAAAAAAAAAAAGGGAGAGCAATGTAAAAAGTGAACAATGAACAATTCCTACACCATCATTATATGAATTCATTGTCCATTTTTACATAAGAAACCAAATATCACATAAGCGAGTTTTGGATAGAATTTCGATTTGTAATAATGACTTATGCACTATGACGTCATAAAATAACTTTATTCTCTTACGTTTCCCACTCTGTCTCTAATTTGTTCTTGTAAATCTTCCTAATAATGATTTGTACTTTACGTAAAAATTCAATAACTATGACGTCACATTTTCCCTTCATCATATATCTAGTATCCAATGTATGAAAATTCTTTAACATCATGCTAAGGACGAAACACTCTATAGAAGTCATTATTTATATGTTATGTAGTATAAAACATTATTATTCAACCATACTCATTCTTACATTCATGTTCTTTCTTGACCGCTATCCTTTATTAATTTTATTACTTATTCATTCATCTACCTATTGTCTACTTATGCCCTATCAACTTATCAGTCTATGTTTACTCGTGTCAATTTGTGAGGCGCGAAACTTTATGCCTTCGTTCGAGAACGCAAAAATACGTCTCGTATTATTTTTTTCATTTTTACTTTCAAGTGCGTTCAACCCTCGCAAGATATTCAAAAATGCTGAGATTAAATTATCAAATTCCGCTGACTAGCAGATTCGAGCGCCTCAAAGATAAAAATACCTCCGTTCGCTCTGATTTCAAATTTATAACATATTATGTATATAAATCCAAACCATATGTGCCCCATGTACTTTGTATTATTTTCTAACATCTAAATTGTCTATTAATAAGAAACACTGTACAAACAAAACAAAGTTTTAGTAACTGTTTAATTGTAATTAACTATAATACTTGATTTAATGTAATGTAATGTACTTCAATGAAACTGTAATTGACTGTAATGATTCAATTTATCATGTAAGAATGTACTTTAAAATGGAAGTGTAATTAAACAACAAGTGAATATGAATTAATTGGTAATTGTAATCGTAATTGTAATGAACCAAAATTAATACGTACTCAGTCGTGTACTCAATTTGTACTTGTGTACTATCACGAAATGATATCGCCTTCAAAAATGTAGACTCGGCGAAAAAAATACAAATTAGTTTTTATTTTATTTTTTTTAAATTTTTATTTGCAATCATTTAAAACATCTGATCATGTGTTTAACCCTTTCAGTGCGTGTGGTAAACTATGTTTACCATAAAAAAGCCCGACTCAGGACGCATGGTAAACTATGTTTACCATTAAAAATCTTCTCTCAGGACGCATGGTAAACATTGTTTTCCACGTTTAATAAACAGTCTATGAACCCCCTCGTTCCTATTAGAACAACGTAGTTAGTTCCCTGACTAATATTAGACATCAATATGGTGGTATTTGGCATCTTTTTTTATTTTCTGACTCTCAGCTCACCAGAGGGGGGAGTGAAATAGACTCCCCCAATCAGTTCAGCATGGCATCCACAAGCAGTAATAAGCGTAAAAAATCCTCTCTAGATGAGAATGAGATAAACGAATATCTCTCAATGTGTTCTGAAAGTGATATAGAATGTGAAAGTGAGGATGACTGGGCGCAAGATAATGTACGGGATATTATACAAAACCGATCAAGTAGTGACGATGATGAAGAAAATGTGGTACTTTTGGAAAGAGATCTGCCTAAAGCAACAAAATCGAGCGAGAATTTTGAATGGCAGGAAATTGGTGAAAATATAGGCTGTACCAGAGGTGGGTGGCAGTTTACTGGTGAAAATAAAGTGCTCTTCAATGGTCAAACTCATACGATGTATGATGTTTTTTGTGAAGTTTTTCCCAAAGAAGTAATTGAGCTAATGGTTACAGAAACAAACAAATATGCAACTCAATTTCTGGCTGCTACACCTAATCTGAAATCAACATCTCGGTATAGTGCATGGTTCCCAACTACGTTTACAGAAATGAAGCAATTTATAGGGCTTTTACTTCTCATGGGTATTATACAAAAACCCAAGATAGGTATGTATTGGTCAACCGACAGTTTTTATGCTACTCCAGTATTTACAGCAATCATGAAAAGACAGATTTACCAACATTCTTTCTTTTTTGCATTTTGCTGACAATGCAGATGTGACATTGAAGGAAAGAGGGGGGAAGATGGTGAAATTGCATGACTTTATTGAGTTGATGACATCTACTCTTGAATCAAAATATTCAACTTCTCAGAATCTAAGTTTGGATGAATCTTTGTTGCTGTGGAAGGGCAGACTCAGTTTCCGGCAATACATAAAACGAAAAGATCACGTTTTGGGATAAAAAATTTCAAACTTGTGGATGAAAATTGTGTTACTTTGAAATATAAAATATATACCGGGACCATGGAAACTGTTGCTGATTTTTCTAAGACTGAAAGTATTGTAGTAAGTATGATGGAAAAATATTTAGGAAAAGGTAACAACGTCTTCACTGATAACTTCTATACATCACCAAAACTATACAAATACCTTAGTGATAATAAAACTGGTGCCGCAGGGACTGTTAAAGTAATCGTAAGGGCTTATGCCATGCTATGAAAACTATGAATGTGGCAAAAGGAAAGAAACTTGCCTTTGAGACTCCTGAACTGCTTTCCCTTGTGTTTCATGACAAGAGAAGAGTTTGCATGCTCTCCAATTACCATTCGAACAGTGATGTGACAGTAACACGTAGATCAAAGGAAGGTCGAGTCGAAAAAACCATTCCAGCTTGCGTACATGAATACAACAAACATATGGGATATGTAGACCGAACAGACCAATACTGCATTATTACTCTGTCCAAGAAAGTCTCTAAAATGGTATAAGAAGCTGGCAATGCATTTGATTCAGGTCCGAGTACTAGATGCTTGTGGAATTTAAATCTCATAAAAAAGGGAAAAGTTCCCTTTCTAGACTTTTGCCATGAGATTATAAAAGGACTGACATCTGCAGATGAACCTAACTTGAAGAAATCAGTAGTTCCAAGACTAGTTGGAAAACATTTTACCAAAAATTACATCAAATTCTGAACGTACCCCAAGACCAACAAAGAGATGCAGGGTGTGTTTATGCCCATGGATAGAAAAACGAGTACGTTTTCAATGCGAGACATGCCCCGATACCCCAGGGTTATGCGCCGAACCATGTTTCAAAATTTATCACTCAGCATTTAACTTTTAGTTAACTAAATAAAGATAATATCTATTTTATTTCATTTTAACCTTTATTTTTTTGTTACCCATGAAAAAATTGAAAATTTATTGATAGAAAACCTATTTTAAAGGCAAACAAAAGACGAAGCAAAAAAATAATTCAAGTTTATTTTCTGGCGCATTTATACGCGCAGCTTTCGTTCTGGGGTATTAGCGTGACACGCACAGGGCGTATCAGAATGGGACGCAGCGAAAGGGTTAAAAAAAAAGGGGGGAACTTAACCTTCGACTGTCTCCCCCAAACATTTAAGTTATATTATACGTATATTTGTAAAAATACACCTCTTCAGATTACCACTTCATTTAAGGCACTTCTCCATTAGACTTCATATTAGCACCTCATTAGGAGGGGGCAGAGGCCCCTTGCCTTCTTAATATTTTTAGATTCCGGCCTGAGCCATGGTCGAAAGAGGTCGAACCTCTACCCTTGTAAATTCAGAGTACTAACTGTAATTTTTAAGAAGTAAACCAAAGTAAGAGAAACTTTTTATTTTTCCCTTCGAGCCGTGCTCTCTTCAGGAACTCAGTCAAGTCGACAAGTTATAAAAGAAAAGTCGATAATTTTAGTATAAGAGAAAGGATCAGAGAATTATAAAAAGAAAGAATTAATAATTCTCGACGCATAAAGCGAGAGAAAGAGACAACCCAAGCACCATAGAAGATATTGGCATAACAGTCTGGCGAGTCTGTAGCCAAGGGTTTAA
>JAJOZX010002852.1:372500-455000 GCA_023014485.1 Bathynomus jamesi
AGAATTAATTCAAAATTAAAATGTGTTGTTGCCCTTAATAGCATAAATGTCTGAAAATATATCAAGTAAGAAAGGGAAACAGAAGTTTTCACATAATGGATATTTGTATGTGTTTGATAAATGTAGCAAGCGCGACCCTTCGTTACTTTTTTGGCGGTGCGAGCAAAAGAGTCAGTGTATTATAAGGTGTGTATATAATATG
The DNA here is from genome assembly GCA_023014485.1 of Bathynomus jamesi. Lineage (NCBI taxonomy): Eukaryota > Metazoa > Arthropoda > Malacostraca > Isopoda > Cirolanidae > Bathynomus > Bathynomus jamesi. The sequence continues at coordinate 372,703 of JAJOZX010002852.1, forward strand.
GGTACTTTTCCGTTATCTGCCCCATTGACGATTGGTTAGGTTCAGTCATGATATTTTCATTAAAACTATCAAAAATTCACAACTTAACCTAACCAATCGTCACTGCCCGGTTAGGTCAACTGTACGCCCTTGACGATTGGTTAGGTTAAGTCGTGATATTTTCGTTAGTTTTAACGAAAATATCACGACTTAACCTAACCAATCGTCAAGGGGGCAGATAACGGAAAAGTACCCATATTATATATACACACCTTATAATACACTGACTCTTTTGCTCGCACCGCCAAAAAAGTAACGAAGGGTCGCGCTTGCTACATTTATCAAACACATACAAATATCCATTATGTGAAAACTTCTGTTTCCCTTTCTTACTTGATATATTTTCAGACATTTATGCTATTAAGGGCAACAACACATTTTAATTTTGAATTAATTCTTTTGCATGAATCTGAAGTTAAATAAGTTAAATAAGTTAAATAAGGTAAGGATAAATATACCACATAGGCATGGTGTCCATAGGCAAACTGTCCAGTAGGCAAACTGTCCGTAGGCAAACTGTCCGTAGGCAAACTGTCCGTAGGCAAATTGTCCGTAGGCAAACTGTCCTAGCGCCTTTTGTAATAAGGAATAAAGAAAAATCTGCTTTGTATCTTATTAAAATTATGTTAAAGTATCTATTATTATGTATTTGTCTTTTCATTACATCATTATGAGCCCGTTTAACTTGAACATCCACCACAATCCGCAATTAGAAACCATAGTAATGAAAACAACCATCCCCTTCACAAAACTCAGTTTGAAATTCTAACTAGATCCAATAACCTCACAGAACTCCGAATCTTAGAATCTTTTTTACATCTATAGAAACAAACCCTCCATTAACAATAATAGTTCATCTTACAAATTACAGCTCTTTTAACTAACCAACCGATTTTCATAGACATATACCTTCTGATTTACGGACCATACAGTTTTCTCTTAGGTTTTGTCAAGTATGGAGGTCGATGTAACATTGTGTATTTACCTGTTGAGGTAATTTAATTTAATTTTTAATGATTTTAATTTTTTGTAGTGATGCAATTTTGATGATTTTAATTTTGTATTGATGTAATTTTCATTATTTTTATTTTAAGGTTTTAATTTTAATGGTTTTAATATTGTATTGATGTAATTTTCATTTTTTATTTTTTTTTGTTTTAAGGTTTTAAGACTTAATTCACTGATGATGACAAAAGATTGTCGAAACGTCTGCAGTACAAAAAATAAATGAAAATGTTTGCCGTTGTTTTGGTCCTTCTGTTCATATATATATATATATATATATATATATATATATATATATATATACATACATACACGTCATCTCACTCTCCCCTACAAGTTGAGTCTGCCAGGGGGGTAGGAGACCCTAGACGACCTGCGGAGCGGGGTTGATGTAGTAGGAATAGGTGCAACCTGCATAGGTGGGCGAATTGAACCATTTTCAGGAGAATCGGGTCTCCCTTCCGGAGGACTCTGGTCATCCTGCAATTCACGTTCCCATATTGTTTATTAGGCTGACCTAAACAGTAATATTTTTGTATCTGCAGAAATCGTTGATTCTAAGTTTAATTTGGTGAGGCTTCGAAAGTAACTAATGTGAAAGGAGTTTAAGTTGCTGATTATTATGTCAGTTAGGGGCAGTGTTGGCAAAAACGAATTTCTTACATCAGTTTTTACTATAGAAGATGTAACGATATCCCTACGGTCATAGACATAATACCTTTTGATAATGGTAATACAACTAAAAGAATTTAAAGATAGCATTGTTGTGCCGCTAACAAAGATTTTTAAAGCGTCTATTTCTGAGGGGTGCGTACCAGATAATTTCAAGTTAACAAACGCAACCCTATCTTTAAGAAAGGCGATAAAGGTGCGGCGGGAAATTATAGGCCAAATCAGTTTAACGTCTGTTGTAGGTAAGCTACTGGAATCAATAATTGGGGATCGTATAGTCGAACACTTAGAATTGCATAACTTAGTTAGAAATACGCAGCACGGTTTTAGGCGAAACAAATCTTGCTTAACTAATCTTTTAGAATTTTTTCAAAGCGTAATTGACGTTTACGATAGTCATCGGGCGGTTGATGTAGTGTATTTAGATTTTCAAAAAGCGTTTGACACTGTACCTCACAAAAGACTCTGAAAAAACTAAGGCTCATGGAATCAGGGGTGTAGTAATAAATTGGCTAGAAGAGTGGTTGCGAGGTAGGAAACAGAGGGTAGTCGTTGATGGAGCGGAGTCATGTTGGGCTAATGTAGCGAGTGGCGTTCCTCAGGGTTCTGTATTGTGCCCCTTGCTTTTTCTTATATATATTAACGACTTAGATGTCGGCCTAGTCAGTACAGTTTCAAAGTTTGCGGATGACACGAAGCTGGGTGGTAGGGCAATTAATGACGAAGATAGAAGTAAAATCCAGAAAGATCTGAATAAAATCGTTGATTGGTCAGTCACATGGCAAACGAGATTTAACGACGATAAGTGCAAAATTTTGCATATAGGTTCGCGTAACGGTAATTTTGCGTATAGTATGTCAGGGAAAGAGTTAACAAGCGTAGAGCAGGAAAAAGATTTAGGAGTTATAGTCACTGGTGACTTAAAATTAGCGAAACAAAGTACAGCAGCGGTCAATAAAGCAAACAAAGTACAGCAGCGGTCAATAAAGCGAACAAAGTGTTAGGTTTTATAGCTCGGAATTTTGAGTACAAATCGCGCGATATTATAGTTCCTCTTTATAAATCATTAGTTAGACCCCATTTGGAGTACGCGATCCAATTTTGGAATCCGCATATGCGCAAAGATATGGACAAAATCGAAAGAGTTCAAAGACGAGCAACTAAGATGATTTCGTCGCTTAGGTCAAAATCGTACGAGGATAGGCGTAATGAGTTAAAATTGACTACACTCGAGACTAGGAGGCTAAGGGGTGATCTAATCCAGGTTTTAAAAATTATGAATGGGTTCGATAACGTAGATAGAGATAGCTTTTTCGAAATATCTCAATATAATAGGACAAGAAATAACGGGTGTAAGTTGACAATAGAAGGTTCGAGACAGCAGTTGCCAAAAACTTTTTTACGCATAGAATAGTAAATAGCTGGAATAGTTTGCCGGTAGAAGTAATTAGTAGCACGTCTATAAGCATGTTTAAAAATCGATTAGACGCATATGTTGATAGATTGGGTATAGTTTAAGGTAGTAAAATTAAGGCTTTGTGGTTCGGAACCCACGTAAAATTGTAGGTCCCCTCCGCCACCACGGAGGACATGCACAATACACACTTACGAACACAGTTAGGTAGACCAGCCATGCGTGGTTCCTAGGGTCTTTGTTTGTCTGAAACATAACATTATTATATCTGGTCCTGATGACGTTTAAAGAACGACCATCTTCTAGTTGGCACTTGAAGGAAACAGGGCCCGTTCTCTCCTGCACAGTTGCAGGATCCCATTTTGGTTCAGCCCCATAGTTGCGAATCATAACTGGATCATTAGGTTGCGCTTCTATAACTCTCCTTTTCTTAGTGTCGTGATACAACTTCTGTTTTCCTGATGGCGTAAAATTCGTTGTTGTAACGTTTCGTTTGGACATAACAGATCGAAAACAGGACGAATTCTCCGCCAATCATGAGTTTAGGAGTAGACCCCCCCCCCTCCGTCGTTGTGTGAGGTGTTAGTTGATATTTAAACAAAAATTTATTCAACATCACCTGCATTTCCTCCTGATGATAATGACGCAAGACCGTCTTGAAAGTACGGACCATGTTTTCAGCAAGACCGTTGGTAGACGGGTGAAAAACGCTAGACAGGACGTGTCTAATGCCATTTCGATGGACAAAAGGACGAAATTCCTCACTGGTAAAACAAGTACCATTGTCAGAAACCAGAACTACGGATAAACCCCATCGAGCGAAAGCCGAACGGAGTAAGCGAATAGTAACAACCGAAGTCGTGGAAGTGGTTGAAAAATTTTCCACCCACTTAGAGTAGGCGTCCACAATGACTAGGAAATAGGTATTATTTACAGAACCTGCATAGTTAACATGGATCCTATGCCAAGGTATAGTTAGGGCCGCCGAGAGGGGGGGGGAAGCCGGGATAAATTCTCGGGGCCCAGAAAGAAGGGGTATAAAATCTAAAACTATTTGACATAATTCCTGTCTTTTCAAGTCATTTTTCCCCAGGTTATAACCTGATCATTCGTGGTGGTGTTATTTCATTCATGGTTGTGTTGTGTTATTAAGCTTGCGTTGTGCCTACGGGTCTATATAAGGTATAATCAGGCCCGCCCCAAGGCGTTAGGCAAGTCAGGCAACACCTGAGGGCGGCACAAAATTGTCAAAAAATTTTTTTTTTCAAATTTTACAGTTTTCTATATTAGATGTTTTTAAATATACTTTTTCTGTTGTTAGATTGTTTATATTCTGTTTTCGAACATTTTTTTCTATTGTTTCTGGTATATTTCCAAAGTCATTAATTCTTGAAATGCGTTTATCTGCAATTTCTGAAAATAAGCTAATTCCTAAGATATATGGATTTGGGAAAGTTTTTGAATTGTGAACCTTTTCTGGGCTCTCATATACGATTGGTTGAAATTTAGGATACACTCAGAGCATCCACAAATGACCAATAGCAGACAATTTCTTGATTTTCTTCTTGGTATATCAGGTCTTGTTTTTGAAATAGATGGTTAGCTATTCGGGTGATTGCAAGTGGAATAGTTATTTTCAAATTCTTGGGAGGTGTAGTGTACTTATATTCTATATAGTGTAAATCTACCTTAAAAGATTCCTGTATTTCAAGAAGCCAAGGAAGAATCTGTTTAAGTTAAAAATAAAAGTCTCTCTCAGAAAATCATTGGTCAAAAAAACTTTTATACTGTGTTATGTTGAAATTTATTCAATGTTACTGTTGTATTGAACATATCGGGCGACTTTTGTATAATGGGACTTATTCAACATTTAGTTTAGCTGTTTTGTTTGCAAAAATGTAGCCTACAGTTTTCATTTTTGTGATACCAGATTTTTCCACGTGAAAATTTCTCAACACTTGAAAATGCGCTTCATCTCACTTCATAATCGATGTTCAGAACAAGAAACAAATAATTCATTTTCCAAGTGTGCTAAAAAGCGCGTGAAGTTTCAATTTGTTCAGTGTCTTGCAAATTATTGATATTTCTTTAAGTATACTTCTTTAAGTATACTTTTCATGCGCAAAGTAAGAATTTAGCTGAAATGGCTTATAATCTCAATCTGGAAGATATTGTTAAACATTTTGCAGCAAAAAAAAGCAAGAAAAGTAGATTTTTAACTGTTTTTATAGATATTTTATATTGCATTAGTAAAAAAATAAAATTATAATACATTGGTTTTTTTTTACTTACTTCTATACCTTCTAACAAGGGGCGGCATTTTATTTTTTGCCTGAGAGCGGGAAATGTAGGAACGGGCCTGGGTATAGTAACACTTACTTAGCTAGTAGTACTTATTCACTTATAATTATATGCTGTTCTACATTCCCTTGTCATGGCCGCTTTTGTATTTCTATTGCCTTATATGTAATTTTAATTATATTTATCTTCTATGTTAATACGTACCTTAATTTTGAATTATGCGCATTTGTTGCCTAATATTAACTTGTTTAATACTATACTTTAACGCTAAAATGTAAGTATTGTTATGTCTATTTGTATTAATTATATGTTATTATATTTTTATTGTATTTTCAGTGTTCAGTTGTTAGTGAAATAAAGCGTGAACTGAGTCTCCCCTTTTCCGGCATTACAATATGAATAAAACAATTGATTAAATAACAGAGAGGAAATATAATTAATGAACATACGAGGTGTAATCAAATAGTTACGTAAATAGTCCCGCGACTAATGAACGCGTGTCACTAGGTGATGTCAGTGTGTATGACTGATGACGTTACCTTGGCCACTTGCCAGATGCCAACAAACACCATTCAACTACGCACCAGTGCAGTGTGTCATTGCTTTGTGTGAGGGCGTTTTTGTGGCGTCTGGCGAGTTTGCAGAAAATGTCGAAATTTGAGCAACGTGCAAACATCAAATTTAAACTTGGTAAGACGGCTACAGAAACGCACGGAATGCTTGCAGCTGTCCGTTGTTACAAACAAGACTGTTTGCAAGTGGTTTGGAAAGTTTCGAGAGGGAAATAAGTCTTTGGAAGATGATGAAAGAAGTGATCGTCCGTCCGTCTTGTTTGTAACAACTTCATCTCCGTAGACAGCTGCAAGCGTTCCGTACGTTTCTGTAGCCGTCTTACCAAGTTTAAAACAAAATTTGATGTTTGCACGTTGCTCAAATTTCGACATTTTCAAATTTCGACATTTTCTGATAACCCCCTTGTTTAAAATAATAACATCAAAGAGGAAATGCATTTTTACCAGTGAGTTGGAAAATGAATATCCCTTCCTAAAGAAAATAAAGAGTGAAAGTGATTTAAAATGTATAAAATGCTCTTCTTGTTTTTCAATTGCAAATGGTAGGAAATATGCTATATCTCGTCATTTAAACTCTAGTAAGCATAAGCAAGCAGATGCTTCCGCTTCGTCGAGTACGTCTCTGACTAAGTTTTTACAAAGTGAAGGATTTACTGATGAAAGAGAAAAATTGGCCTTAGCTGAAGGAACTTGGACTTATCGTGCAGTCCAACACAATTTATCTTTTAGATCTACAGATTGTACATCAAAGCTGATAAAAAGATGCTTCGGTAATACAGTTTTGTATGCACGAACTAAAACAGAAGCAATCTTGCGTAATGTCTGGCAGCCTGATGTTTTACAACCGTTAAAAGACGACCTTTCACTCTCAAAATTTGTAACCATTTATAGCGATTGCTCTAATCATGAAAGCATTAAAATATGCCCGTTATTGGTGAGGTATTTTTTACCGACTGAAGGTGTTAGGATAAAGGTTTTAGAGGTGAAAAATCTATCTGGAGAGAGAGCCGAATTAATATCCAATTACATACAAAAAACTTTAAAATCATATCAATTGACAGGTAAAATATTGGCATTATGTACTGACAACACAAGCTGCAACTTTGGAGGGTCGTCAATAGGAGGAAAAAACAGTTTTCTTTAGGATGCAACAAAGTCTAGGAAGGAAATTAATTGGTGTTAATTGTGCGGCTCATATCTTTAATAACTGCATAAAAACTGCCTCTGACTGCCTCCCAATTGATGTGGAAGTTATAATTGTAAAAATTTACTCTTACTTTTACATTTATACAGTGAGAGTGGAACAGCTAAGATATATGCAATAGTCTTCATATGGAGTACCAGAAATTATTAGGCTATAGCAAGACAAGGTGGTTAGCTTTGAAACCAGCTATCGAAAGGGTTCTAAAATTATTTGAACCATTGCAAAAATATTTTTTGTCCCAAGAAAAATGTCCTACTATTCTCAAACAGTTTTTTGAGAACCCTTTTGCCGAAGCATTTTTGTTTTTTGTGCATAGCCAGGGCTCAGTATTCCATGATTGCACCTTAAAAATTGAATCCCAAAAAGCTTCCCTGTCAGAAGTAACCAGTATTTTGAAAGATTTAAAGCTAAAATTAACAAAGAAAAGTTGAATCATTTTTACCCCTGATGGTCTGTCAGATGTTAAAGGATTTAGACAGACAAACTCTAAATGTAGGAAGTTTCAAAATGGCAGTTTCTTCATTTTATGCAATTTATATTGATTATTTGAATCAATGGAGCCAGCATTTTGAAGTAGAAATTTTTGAATGGGTTCTCCTTCGTAACTTACTGTCCTGGACTCAAATTCAAGAAAGTATGGAATTTATTCTTCTAAGAAAATCAGATTTTACTCTGAATGACAACTTTTTAATTTTTCACCTGTATGAAAAATTTTGTGACGAAAGAAAAAATCAAAGAATGGAGCCAGAAGGAATTAGATGTTGATATAAAGTGGGTAGAAATTTTTACACATTTTGATAACCAAAATATCCCCTTTAAAAACCCTTCTAAGATAGTTGAATTTTGCTTGTGCTTGCCTGGATCAAATGCACCAACAGAGAGAGTATTTTCTCTAATGAATGATTTTTGGACACCAGAAAAAAGTCAGTTAAATACAAAAATGTTAAAAGCAGCACTAATGACAAAATGCAACTACAATATGAATTGCGTTGAATTTTACGATTACCTAAAGGATCAAACACCACTCTTAAAAAAATAAAAACTAATGCCAAGTACAATTAATTTTTTAAATAGGTGAGTAAACATTATACTAAAGCCTTTCCGCATTATATTTTTAAAAAATATTAATTGTTATTAGGCTAAATGCTACATGCATGAATTTTGTAAAATGCAATTAAAAATTGCACTTCAAAATGCTTTAATGCGTTGTCTCTTGTAGAACACTGCTAAAAAAGCTTCATTAGTCCTAGTGTTAGGTAACAAAAAATCTGTCCCCCATTCATCTTTAAAAAATCTGGCCACCCTATTCATACTGTATGTTTTGAATAGTGACTTGGACATATAACCAGTTTGCTTGTTATGGACATAAAAAACATTCATAATAAAATACTGAGTAAACACAGCGGGCCCGTGACAGCTCTCGGCGGCCCTGGGTATAGTAGGCCATTCCCAAGAATGAAAGTGGACTTTTCTTTGGTAGATCTGTTCTCTAGGCAGTTTTGACAAGAACGAACTAATGATTCGAGTTCTTCATCTAAACCAGACCACCAAATATAAGCTCTCGCCAGCTCTTTCATTTTCGTTGCACCCATGTGTTCAGCGTGAAGTTCCTTAACTAAATTTGACATGCTTTCATCCGGAATTATCACTCTATGACCCCATAAGAGACCCATTTTGGATTGAGAGTCCAGACCAGGGATGGGGAACCTGCGGCCTTTTGGGGTACTAGTTGCGGCCTTCTGCCTACTTGACATTCAGAATTCATACCGTACGATAATGGACAGCAACTGATACCCTTTTAGGGCTTTAGGCTATTTCATTAGATCATGGTTTCAGCTTCACTGCTTCTTACACATACAAGCCTTCTTTATGGCTTGAACAATAGGAAATATGGCAACGCTGCCAGTTGAAACTGGCAGCGTTGCCTTACGGCTTACGCCCTTACCTATCAACGACCAACTCGACTGGCTGACTGGATGACAGTTACTGACGATTCTCCGATAGTGACACGCACGCTTGTTTCCTTTAAAACTGTAAATCTTTGATCAATTCGTGTACCATTTTTATTTAAAAATCTTCTGGTATCCTAATCATGTCAAAAACTGTGAAAAGAAAATTAAAGGAAGACAACAGAGTATTCCATGAAGAATGGGAATTGCAGTATTTCATAGTTGCTGAGAAAGATAAAATGATGTGTTTGCTCTACAACGCCATAATTGCAACAGTGAAGCAACACAATGCATATCAGCATTATGCAACTCATAAGAACCATAAGTATGCTATATTGGAAGGAGAACCCCGAAAGTCTGCACTTACGAAGATGAAACTTCAAAAGCAGCAACAACAGCAAGTATTTAAAACGATGTCAGGCCTAGGGACTGAAATCACTGAAGCAACTTATAAAGTAGCATATATACTTGGAAAAAGTGGTAAGCCATATAGCGATGTGGAAATCATAAAAGAATGCATTGTTGAAGTTGTAGCCTCTTTAGATTCAGACAAGGTTAACAAATACAAACAACTACCTCTTTCAAGAAGGACCATAACTGATCGGCAACATGAATTAGCCCTCAATATGACTGAACAGCTTCATACAATATGCCAAAGCGAAAATACTTATTATTCGATTGCCTTGGATGAGTTCACTGATATTATTGACTCAGCGCAAGTGTCATTTTTTATTCGTGTTATAACTGCAGATTTTCAATACTACGAGGAGTTACTGGCTTTGGGTACCCTTACGGGGAAGACACGTGGAATTGACGTCTTGTCTCTCTTCAAAGAAAAATGCCGTGAAGCGAAACTGAATTTATGTAATTTATTAAGTGTATGCACAGATAGTGCACCTTCCATGAGAGGAAAATGTGCAGGATTTGTTGCGCTACTACAAAAAGAACTGCCAAATCCAGATAGCTTGATTTCCTTTCACTGTATTTTGCATCAACAGAATCTCTGTGCCAAATCTACTGTTTTAAGTGACACATTAAGTAAAGTTATACGTATTGTGAACTACATTAGAGCAAATGCATCACGACATCGCCAGTTTCGCAATATGTTTATGCTTAATGATGAAACATTCAGTGTGGATCTTCCGTATCATTCTAAAGTGCGCTGGTTGTCACAAGGGCAATTCTTTGAAAAACTTTTGTCTTTGCGAAAACAAATCACAAGATTTTTTGAGGAACTCAATGAACCCTGTAAATTGTCAAAAAAGGATTTCTGCAGAAATGCTGCATTTTTTTGTGACGTAATGTCAAGGCAAAATGACCTGAATATTTCTTTGCAAGGTAAAACTAAATCCATCTATGAAATGTGGCAAAAAATCCAGGCTTTTCGAAGGAAGCTGCGCTTTTTCAAAACTATCCTTACCCGATCGAAACTTTCAGTTGAACACTTCCCTGAACTGGGAAAGGTAATTGATGAAGAAGATACAAGCAAATCATTAAGGGAATGCGATGTGAAAGAATACACAGCTGTCCTAGACTCCCTGATTGAAGAATACGATGAAAGATTTGAAGATTTTGAGAAACATGACTTCACACTGAAACTAGCTTTCCAACCACACCTGGTTGATATCTCCAAAGCACCTGAACATTTACAGATGGAGTTGATTGAGCTATTAAAAGATAATATCCTTAAGTCTCTATTTGATACTAAGAAGGATCCTGTTGAAATATGGAAAAATGCCGTTGAATACCCACGTCTGCGCCAACATGCTCGTCGAATGTTGTTTTGTTTCGGCACAACCTACTGTTGTGAATCAACGTTTTTGTATGTGACTCAAATCAAAACGCGCTTGAGATCTCAGATGACGAATATGCACCTGTAGGACCAACTAAAACTACGGTTAACGATGTTGGAACCAAATGTACGACTCCTGTCCCGCAATAAGCAGTCACAAAAAAGTCATTAAATGGTTTATCACTTTTTCACTTAATATTAACATCATTTCACTTAATATCATTTTTCACTTAATATTAGTTCTAGTGTCAATTATTCCCCCCCCCCCCAAAAAAAAAAAATGCACTTGCTGAATTTTTTATTTATTATAAAAACCCTCACGTATTATCAAGTTCGATTTAAAATTAGTAAATATGTAGATTGTAGACTAAAATATGACATTTTGTTGTACTGTATATGTTAAATACTCAGCATGCGGCCTAATAGGGTCCTGGTTAAATGAAATGCGGCCTAATAGGGTCTTGGTTAAATGAAATGCGGCCTTCCAATGAAAAAAGGTTCCCCACCCCTGGTCCAGACTGTTGATAAAAAGGCTGTAATTCACTCTCAACCTTAGTAGGCCAACCAACTGAGCAGTAATGGATGACCCATGACAGAATAGGGTCTGATTTGGTCCACTGCTCTATCTGTACTGCAGTTACTGGAGTGGAGTCCAAAAACTCCACCAAGTGAACCAATTCTGTAGGTATAGGTACGCATTCATTTGGATTCTCTAAAGGCAACCTACTTAGAACATCGGCCGTACCTAGAAGTTTGCCTGACCGATGTACTAAGTCAAATTTATAGACTTGTAGAATCAGTGCCCATCGTTGAATCCTACCTGAAGCCATAACTGGAATATTTTCAGTAGTTACTGAGCGGAAGCATTCCCTGGGCTCTGATATTGTTTCTACTTTTGGATATTGCCGATAAATTTACTGTTGGAAAGTTCTGAATTTTACATACTTGCGTTTATATTCACATTGTTATAGTTAAGTAACTGTTATTTTTTTTTTATTGGGTTCAAAATCCCAGCTGAGCCGTGAACGGCCAAGCTCTGAAGGGCCAGTTCAACCTACAGCCCAAGTTAAGCTAGAATTAAAAACTTACGGACTTGGAGGTCCTATTAGGTCCTACCTCAGGGTTGCTGACTCGATGTGGGCCTACCTTAGGCCTCAGTTGCATAAAATTAAGATAAAAGACAAAAGGGGCACTATTTATGGTCTTCTTTCTAAACCTCGCAACAACAACACAACCTGCACTATTGCACGATGCAACAATCTTGTATCTAAACAACCAAACTGAATTGCAAGAGAGCTCTCTATAAGACCACGCCCTGTAAGTACGGCATTCCACAAACGAGTAGAAAAGACGCGCAGCGCCCCAAAAAATGATGCCACAAGAGTGCCCAAACAATGATGCCACAAGAGCCCAAAAATGCTAGCTCTAAATTAGCTCCATTATGAGATGGATATATATATATACACCTTAACTTAATATATACAAGCAATGCTGCATCAATCAGCTTAGTCATCATATCGCCTTGGGACAACAATGGTTCTTCCTCTTCTAGATTTTCTAACACTCCCCACCGAAGAGACATTGCTGTCATTACCTTCTGCAAGGTTAGCCAAGCCTTCTCCATGAGGCTGTAACTCAAATGTTTCATCTTGACTCTCTGTGTTTTTGCTGATTTCTAAAGCATAGAGTTTTTGTATAGGTCTCTTTAATTTTCCTCATAAAGTCTTTACCAGTGCAGACCTAACTAAATTGTATTTGCCAACAAACTCTTCAATTATGCCAAGCTTCCAGCATTGCTTTGGTCTTTCATCCCCAATCATTACCACTTCTCCCACCTTGATACAATTTGCATTGGAGCCCTTTACATTGCCTGATGGGTAATAATTGAGTTCTGGCAAGTATTCCATCTGCCACCTCTTCCATAACTGATCTTGTAGCTTTTCAAGGTACCTAAACCGTCTGGTTAACTCTCTTTGAGTGCTCTGGATAGGCTGCAAGTCTTCTGGCACACTGGGGCTTGATGTTAATCGTTTACCACAAAAAAAATGATTTGGTGTCAATGGCTCTGCATCCTGCATATTGTTATAAACAAAGGTGATAGGCCTACTGTTCACCATTGCTTCTACTTCACACAAAACAGTGCAGAATTCTTCTTTGCTCAAATGAGCATTAGCTAAAAGTTTCTTTAATGGACACTTTACACTTCTCACTAGCCTTTCCCAAAATCCTCCCCACCATGGTGCTCTCTCAACAATAAACTCCCACTGTACCCCTTGGTGTGAAAAGTAGGATTGGAATCCTTCCTCTTTTAGCAAGGACCAAACTTCTTAGAGTTCCTTTGCAGCCTTTTTGAAGGTTTTTGCATTATCCGATATGATTTTATTTGGGAAGCCCCTTCTGTTCACAAACCTTTTAAAGGCCAAAAGAAATACATCACTACTTAAGTTGCTTACCAACTCCAAATGGATTGCTCTGGTGGTAGCACATGTGAAAAGACATGTATAACCTTTGTTAGACTCCCCTTGCTCATACACATAGACTGGACCTGCGAAGTCTACCCCCACTTCATCAAATGGGGCAGTATAGACACACCGTTCTCTTGGAAGTGGAGCCACCTTTTCATAATAAGGCTTTGCACTCCAATGCTTGCAAACCACACATTTATGCAAGACCTTTTTTACTACTTGTCTAATTTTGGGAATCCAAAACTGTTGTCTGATCTCTATTATCACTTCTCTAACTCCAGCATGTAACAACTTATGATGAGTATCCAGGATCAAAAGGTCCACAAAGTGCCCCCCCAGAAGGTAGCAAAATTGGATGTCTTTTCTCCTCTGGAAGCCCAGAAAACTGTAGTCGACCTCCTACTCTCAATAAATCCTGATCCAAAAACACATCCAAACCCTTGAGAGCAGAATCTTTTGGTAGACCCTGTAATAGACGGCTGGTGAGCAATTCCCTCTCTTCACCAAATTTTTCCTTCTGCACATATACCATCCAGTATTTCCTGGCTTGCTGAATCTCCTTACTGTTCAGAATTCCTTCCCTTCTTGTTTCTCTCTTAATATTGTTGGTAAATCTATATACCCATGCTGTCACTCTTAACAACCTTTTCAGACTGCTAATGTCCTCAAGCCCTCAATATGGGGTCCTTCTGCATAACTTGACAACTGTTCACAGTGCATTTTCTCACCTCACTCACCCATGCTTCTTCAGTCTGGCATTCTCCTAAAATAGGCTCATTAGAAGGACAGTTTTCACTTCCAAGTTTTAGCCACTCTGGCCCATTCCACCACAAACTTGACTGTGCAAGATCTTTCACTGATATTCCTCGTGTTGGTAAATCAGCTGGGTTTTGGGTGCCTGGACAATGCTTCCATTGCTTGGGATCTGTGTGCGCTTGAATTTCCTCCACCCCATTGGCAACAAATGGTTTCCATTTTCTTGCCTGGCTTCTTAACCAGTGCCAAACTATAGTGGAGTCTGTCCAATAATAGCTTGGAATTTCATAGAGGGCCAAAGACTTTTGCACTGTAACTGCACGCCGACTAGCAATAACTGCACCCATCAATTCCAACCTTGGAACAGAAAGCCTTTTCAAAGGTGCTACTCTGCTCTTTGCAGCAACCAACCTGCAACTTACTTCCTCTTGCAATGTGCCTCTTATATAAATACAAGTTGCATAGGCTTCCTCACTTGCATCACAAAAGATGTGCAGCTCCAAATTGTCTGGACTATTGTTCAACTCTCCAAAGTACCATCTTGGGATTTCAATGTCTCCAAGATGTGCCAATTCTTTGAACCAATATTTCCACCTTACCACCATATGATCAGATAACTCTTGGTCCCAACCAAGTCCAATTTCCCAGAGGCTCTGAAACCAAATTTTTTACTTTATCACAAATGGAGACAGGAATCCAAGAGAATCAAAGACTTTTGAAGCCAAACTAAGAGCTGTACGTTTTGTCCACCTTGTCTCATTCTCAGCCAGCTCTACTAAAGATTTCCCATTGAAGGTAAACAAATCCTCTCCTTGCTGCCAAACAATGCCTAGCACTTTTGCGTCTATTGCCCACAACTCCTTAATACCAGAATCCTCAATACTTTCTGCTGCATCAGGTACTACACAGGACTGACTCATAAACTCTTGTAATTGAGAATGATTGGTCTGCCATTTCCTAAGCTCCATGCCAGCCTCCCTCATTATATCTCTAGCCTCCATGAATATCTGTTTAGCCATTTCTGTATTATCCACGGAACACAGCAAATCATCAACATAAAAATTTTTCCTTATGTGTTCAATAGTGTTAGGATAGACTTCAGAATATTTCTTAAAATGGTACTGCATAGTAGCTGCCAACAGAAATGGACTAGAGCTGAGGCCAAACAACAGTGACTTCATTCTATATGCTTGAACCTTAGGTTAATTTTCCAACAAGTCTTTCGTATCCACCGACAGATACCTTACTGCATCTCTGTCCTCTGGTTTTAACTTTATCCGCAAAAAGGCTTGCTTCACATCTGCAGTCAATGCTCCTCTACCAAACCTGAATCTCAGTAACAAGGAAAATAAATCTGCATTTAAATTTGGCCCAGCATCCAAACAGTCATTCAAGGACACACCACCTTTGTCCTTGGCTGAGCCATCAAAAAATACCCTCAGTTTGGTAGTAGTTTTGTCTTGCCGTACCACTGCATGGTGTGGCAGATAATGTGCCTCCTGGCTCACCAGCTCACCTTGCACCCTTTCAGCATAGCCCTCCCTTACATAGCTTAGGATGGCCTCATTGCATTCAATTAACAACTCCTCATTTTTTCTTAGCCTGTACAATGAAGTCTCCAACGTCCGATTAGCTAGCTGAAGGTTTGAACCGGGTTTGCAAGAATCCTTCCAAGGGAGGCCAACTTCATAGCAACCATCTCTAAACCCAATTCCTTTTTCAAATTGCTCTAAAACATCACTGTTCACTGTACTTGCCTGTTTGTCCTTTATGCCAATGGATTCAAGTTCCCAAAAGGCTTTCAAATGCCTTTCCAAACCATGGCTGTTCTCCTCAATCTTAACACAAAGAGCTTTAACCTCCATTTCATCGCAATAGCTACCATGTAGCATCCAGCCTAGCTTACTTTCAATAGCTACCGGGCCTCGAGATGTGCGGACAATATTACCAGTGATGAAGTCCCAATAATAGTCAGTTCCAATCAATCTTCTGTTCCTTCAAACTTATTATTGCCCAAATTAATTCCTTTAACTTGCAATTCTTGGACACATGCCATATCTAAACAAATAGTGACTGGAGCACAAAGTTCCTCAATCTCTACAGCTTGGACCTTGATAGTGGGACTTTGTGGTAACAACCCCTTAACCAGAACTTCTACCTTCTTAACTTTGGTTCGGTTTTGAACAGAACCCCCAAACCCAGAAATTCTTAAATTTTCCCTCTTAAGTTCTTTAAACTTCAATTTTCTAGAAATTCTGGTCTTAATAAAGCTACACTGGCTACCACTATCAAACAACACTCTTACAGTAGCTTCTCCATCATTCCCAATTAATAATGCTGCAGCTGTTTGCAATAATCCCCCTTTACTTTTACTCCCTTTCATAGCAGTAGCACGTGCCACTGATGTCTCTACTTCTGGGGTAGGCCTACTAGGAGTGTTTTCACACAAAAATGGCTGATGCCTGCCATGACATTTTTTGCACAAAATTTTAAACTTACAAAACCTTGCTCTGTGACCTTTCAAAAAACATTTAAAACATGCTGTGGACTTAGTTACCCTGTCCTTTCACTCCTCAAAAGATAAAGCCTCAGCCACCTCACATTTATATGACTTGTGGTTGCCTTCGCAAAATATGCATTCCTTGATTCCCTTTAATTTATTCTCAGAGGATGCATGTAGAGCTGACACTGTACCTGGGCTATTCCTTTTTGTAGAAACCTTGGTGCCTTTGTCCCCTTGTTTAACATCCCACTGTGCAAACTCAATTCCCTCTCGTCTTGCTAATTCTGTGCCTAAAAGACTTAACATCTGCTGAAGGGGGATGTACACATGTTCTGTAGAGTGTCCCCTACTTAATTCAAGCAAAATTGAACTAGGCAATTTAGACTCCAGTATTGTGACCAACATTATACCATACCTTTCCATTCCTACACCCAAGTTGTCCAGGGACCTAGTTCTAACTTCAAATTCATCATATAACTGCTGTAACTCCTTGACACTATTGGGATTATTAACAGGAGGTATAGCTAAAAGTTCACGGAGGTGGCTTTTAATTAAAATCTCTGGCTTACCAAACCGTTTCTTTAATATATCTCAAGCCACATTATAATCCTGCTATTGTCTTTGCTGCCTCCCCTTCCAAGAGGGACTGCAAATAATTAAACTTCTCCACCGCACTTAACACTTGACTAGAATGAACTGCTGATTGAAAACTGTCTGCCCATCCTTGCCATTCCTGAATACTCCCAGAAAATGTTTTGAGTACAAGCTTCGGTAATTGAACTGCAGATCTGTTAACCTTAACTTCACAAACACCATTTGTTGAGTGTTGTGTTTCATTATTAGACCTGGCAGTGGCGGTTCCTCATATGGGCAATATGGGCAGCCGCACAGGGCGGCATTTGTGGAGGGGCGGCATGAGCGCCTGCAAAAAAAATAAAAATAAAAATAAGAATAAATAAATAAAGAAATAAATAAAAATAAAATAAAATAAATAATAAAAGATCAATGACTTTGCATCAAGGAAGGTAAGAAGAGTCAGGCTTTAGATGGCAGTTGTGCTGTGGTGCAATTTATTTTGTTTCTTGTTCAAAGTGTAGCATAATAATTACCCTCTCTTAAGTGTCTTATTCTATTTATGTGATAGAGCATTTGTACAATTTAGAAATTTGATTCTCTAGTTTATTTATGGCAGTTGTGCAATTTAATTTGTATTTTTCCTGTTCATAGTATCATAATTACATTCTCTTAAGTGAGTTATTCTATTTACGTGATGAAGGATTTGTAAAATTCAGAAATTTGAGTCTTTGTTTTGGTTCTGAAGTTCCAACAATTAGTCCAATAAAAAGTTATTTTGTGAAAGAGTTATGTCTGTCCTTTATTTTGGGGGGATTCGAATGTGTGTGTGTTGGCGAACAGGGGGGGGGGGGCGCTGAAGGTGAGGTTCGCCCAGGGCGTCATGTAAGCTAGGACCGCCACTGAGACCTGGTCTCTAACTGTACTGAGCTGCTAAACTTTTTTGCTCGGTGGCATACTTTAATTATATCATCAATAATCTCTTCAAAGTAAATTATGTTATTTTCTATTTCATCTTCTTGTATAAGAGCCTCAATTTTAACATTTACTTCACTTAGAGCAACCTTTTTAGTTTCTAATATGGAAAGCTGCGCAGTCACTAAGCTTAAATCCTCTTGCTCTATGGCAGAATCTATAGTGGCAATGACCTTTGTAATTAGACCTTTGTAGGCGCTTCTCCTTTTTTTAAACTTGTTCAATTCAGCTGCACTCATCTTCAATGCAAACAACAATTCGGCTCAATGCCAAATAAGCTGAATTGGCAAAAATACTTAACCAAACTGATCAAACTCAAATTTTGCTTTTTTCAAATAAACTGAATTGCTGGGTGGGGTACTTACCAACCACCAGTATGGAATATCAAATTTTCCACCCAAGTAACTGGCGCACTGAAGTTTGCAACCTTCGCCTACGAATAATAAACCAAAATTAACCAAACCGGTAAAAATGTATGCCAAAAACAACGACAGACGCGTGGTCAAGTTTCGCAATTGGGCGACCAAACTTTCTACCCTGGGACCTTAACTCAATTATGCTCAACCCGTCTAGGCCTAACTTGGGCTACAATTTGCACAATCAGAACTTTGCCGAAAAATAGTCACTGACTCAGTCTTGGGCTAGAATCCGGTTCGAAGGACCATGTTATTATTATTATTTTTTTTATTGGGTTCAAAATCCCAGCTGAGCCGTGAACGGCCAAGCTCTGAAGGGCCAGTTCAACCTACAGCCCAAGTTAAGCTAGAATTAAAAACTTACGGACTTGGAGGTCCTATTAGGTCCTACCTCAGGGTTGCTGACTCGATGTGGGCCTACCTTAGGCCTCAGTTGCATGAATTTAAGATAAAAAACAAAAGGGGCACTATTTATGGTCTTCTTTCTAAACCTTGCAGCAACAACACAACCTGCACTCTTGCACGATGCAGCAATCTTGTATCTAAACAACCAAACTGAATTTCAAGAGAGCTCTCTATAAGACCACACCCTGTAAGTACGGCATTCCACAAACGAGTAGAAAAGACGCGCAGCGCCCCCAAAAATGATGCCACAAGAGTGCCCAAACAATGATGCCACAAGAGCCCAAAAATGCTAGCTCTAAATTAAGTGAATTTTTCACTAACCTTACAATTATGAGATGGATATATATATATATATACACCTTAACTTAATATATACAAGCAATGCTGCATCAATCAGCTTAGTCATCATATCGCCTTGGGACAACAATGGTCCTTCCTCTTCTAGATTTTCTAACAGTAACTGAATATTTGCAGTTTTTATTGATTTAGAAGTTTTCAAAGCGTGCCGGCTTAATTTAATTTGAACTTGTGATGGTTAAAAACGTTAACTACTTTAACTTGCGCGATGCCATCGCAGAAAGCGTCGTGTGATAGGTGTGGGGTTAATCAGTGGTATATTGATTTTCAGTGCTGGGCAGCGCAAACGAAAATTCACTTGCGCAAGCGCAAATGCGCAAACCCAAACCCATACCTTGCGCAAGCGCAAATGCGCAAACGCAAACGCAAAAATTATAAATTATATTGTAATGACAGTGATATACAACAGAAGTGTTTGAATTGAGACAAAGTATAATTTATTATTTAATATTTAATTATATTTTAATAAATAATAATTTATAAAGTTAACTACTTATCAAGTTTTTTTAAAATTTTAAATTTATAAATAAACTTAAACTCACATGCTGGTAGTGGCGCTTGAGGGTGTACATGCTGATGGTGTTGAAGCTGACCTTGGCCTTGCACCTCTTACAGATGATGCTGCCCCTGTAGACCACCCTGCCCCTCTCAACCACCCTCTTCTTGCTGGTCAAAGGTCCAAAGAAGGTGTCCAGGTGGGGCCAGGGGTTGTTGAGGTCCTCTTCCTCCCTCCTGGTGAGGCTCTGAGCCATGGCTGATCACGCTGCCGGCCGGGCTGGGGGCCGAGGTGGGGCTGGACGGAGACTGGTGTCTGAGGCTGTCCATGGTTCACTAGTTATAGACAGTAGTTATGACTTATGAAGTTTCTAGAAGTTACTAGAGTAGTTAGTAGTTTGAACTCTGAAATAAAATTAAAATCAACTAATCAAACAAACGTGTTTCACTAGCGTTGTTGGTATACTGAGTGCTCACTGCTGTCTGGCGGCGCCACCTGTCTGGCAGTCACGTGTTTATGAGCTAAATCCACTATTTTTAATATTTGTTTTTTTTTCACGTTTGCGCACAAGTTTGCGCAAGAATTGGCGCAAACGCAAATGCGCAACCGAAATCACACTTGCGCAATTGCGCAATTTGCGTTTTGCGCAAGTGTTTGCGCAAGTGCCCAGCACTGTTGATTTTAAAGATTACAACGGTGGTCCTATGGCTATTACCGAGAGAGCGGTTTGTTTCTTTTGCGAGGTGAGTGAAGAGATAGTGGATTTAAAACGTTGTGTACGCGAGGTGACGGGACTACTTGCAACTTTTGATGAGGGCAGGGGTAGGCTTACGGTTGACGAAGGCCGAACCTATACTAACGTTCAAAACGTTAATAAGTTGAAAGGTGAGGTTAGGAACCTAGTTTCTAGTATAGGTAGCTTATCGGGAAGGTTAGATAGAGTTGAGGAGGGGGTTAAGTTAGGCCCGAGATTAGTAGACGGGGAGAGATTTAGAGTAGTTAAGGGTGGAGCTAGGCTACATATGTTAGGTGATAGGAATCCCCCCCCTATCGAAGTTTCGAACCCTTTCGCCCAGTTGGATAGGGATGTGAACAGGGAAGTAGCCAAAGGGGGGGGGTCGGGCGACAGAGGCGGTCGACCCCCTTGGAAAGTCCAGGAAAAAAATCTGCGGTAATTACAACCAAGGTTCACCGTCAAACTATAACATTTAACAATTTGGTATCTATATATAATGGAAGGAGTGTCTGTGTGTATATAATATATATATATATATACAGGGTGTTTCAGGAGGAAAGGTCAATACTTCGGGAGGTGATAGTATTGGTCATTGTGAGAAAAAAAGTTCATATGAACATGTGTCTAATTCTGAATGGTTACGGAGATAGAGCTGTTTGAATCTGATGCGCGCACAGCTCTTCCTCCCCCTTCCCTTCCCTATAACCTTGAACCATGTAAGCTGTAATCTAAGCATGTAACATAAGCCAATCGACAGCTGACTGTTGTGAGTGACATTGTTTGGTGTTTGAAGCAGTGTTAAGAATGCCACACACCTTCACACATGCCGAATATGCAGATATGGTGTATCTCTACGGTTTTTGCGATGGAAGTGCAACAGCTGCTGTTGCAGAATACCGTCGACGGTTTCCGAACCGCAGAATTCCGGATCGAAGAGTGTTTACCAGGGTTTTTAACACATTGCGTGAGATTGGTACACTTCCCAGCGCTTATGTTTCATCTGAACGTGAAGGTCAACAAGATGTGGATGAAGTGGAAAACATTCTTCAGTTGGTAGAGCGTAGTCCTACTACTAGCTCACGAAGAATTTCTACACGTCTCGGTCAGGCCCGGATCCAGACCAGTGCTCACTGCTCAACCAAAGCCACTGCTCACTGCCCAGTGCTTAAATTTATTTGTGCGCCTTTAGAGTTGGCAACAATGTATTGAATTATCACTCCACCCTCCAAATGACTCACTGGAAGTGGAGAGTTAACGGTGACGAAAGAATAGCCTAATCCTAATATATTTTATTGTTTGTGAGTTGTGTACTGTGTACATTGGTTGGTCTCCAGTGCTTCGTTTGCTATTTATTTGAATTTGCAATGCCTTTACAAGGTCTTTTTTCGGTGGGGAGTGGTAGCAAAAAAACTAGCCTTACAAATGAATATTTTAAATATAATAATATTGATAAATTTTGGCATCGTTTCGCACTGGTCAGATTTTTTTGAAAATAGCGCCCCCTAGCGAGACTGCCTTGAAACGATACTCTCTGCTCGATTTCTGCTGGAAAATGCATAGGAACTTATACTTCGCGCATGCGCCGTACACTTTTTAATTTCTCAAATGTTTTCAAGCGCCATCTTTGTATGTAACAGGTGTTTTGCAGTGCAGCTCTAATTTCACTTTGAATAAGTCTATCTTTTGTATTTTTTGTGTTATAATATTTTATATGCTAAAGTGAATCTGAGTGAACATCGAGGTCCACAGAAAAATGAAGGAGGTACAAGCAAAGATCGGGACCTTCTTCAATACCAGTCGGTAAGTCGGATCAGACAATGATTTATTTTATGCTTGGAAAATCAGTCAAATTGTTGAATAATATATTCAACTCTACTCCTCCCTACTGGTGGTCTCACAATGTCACCTTATCATTATTCATATTATTGGTCATTCTTTTCAAGGAAGTACCACCAGTACCTTCTTGCTCAACTGACATCTTAGATGATTTGGGTCACAGACCATCACAGAAAAGGAAGTTTGATGAAATCAGATATGACGCAGATGATCCAGTGTGCAAAATACAGAACACAGACACGACATGTGGTAAGAATTGATTTTTTATATTGTTGCCGTTAACTAAAAAAATATCCCATTCATTTATTGTCATGAATGTAGTACAAAACAAGTTTGAACAAAATGTTCTCTACAATTTATACTGAAACTAATCATAAATTGATGGTTTTATGACGGGAATTAAAAAGAATATTGTTTTGAATTTTAGGTGAGGACATAATATCATCAAACCTCAGGAATGACATCGGCCTGTATTACCAGTGTGTGAGCGATTTGAATGATGACAAGAAGTATGAGCTTTTGACTTCCCACTGACAACCTCCCGCAAGATACAAGTTTCCAGGTACCAACAATTATGGCAGGAAGCGATTCTTCAATGGAGAATGGCTAAAGATGTATCCCTGGCTGGTGTATTCACCATCAGAATGTGGCGCATTTTGTTTAACCTGTGTGCTGTTTGGTATAGCAAGTGGCCACAACAGCAGCAAGTTGGACAAGCCGTACAAGTCACCTTTGACCAACTGGGTAACAGCTACAAATAAATTGGCCGAACATAATAGCAAGTCAGATTTCCACAAACACGCAACACTTTTTGCTGATAATTTTCGCAGAATCATGTTCAACAAGCAGGGCTGGCAGGTCGGACCTGGACCCGGACCCAGACCCGGGTTTAACCCGAAAGTGAGATAAGACCTCAACCCGGACCCGATAGTGAATTAGAAAAAAGACCCGGACCCGGACCTGAAAGTGAATTTTAAAATTTACCCAGACCCAGACCCGACCCGAAAGTGAAGGACCCGCACAGCCGGGTTTTTAGTTTACAAAATTTATTTGTGCGCCTTTAGAGTTGGCAACACTGTATTGAATTATCACTCCACCCTCCAAATGACTCACTGGACGTGGAGAGTTAACGGTGACGAAAGAATAGCCTAATCCTAATATATTTTATTGTTTGTGAGTTGTGTACTGTGTACATTGGTTGGTCTCCAGTGCTTCGTTTGCTATTTATTTGAATTTGCAATGCCTTTACAAGGTCTTTTTTCGGTGGGGAGTGGTAGCAAAAAAACTAGCCTTACAAATGAATATTTTAAATATAATAATATTGATAAAACATCTACATGCCAAATTGAAAAGTGTATAGTGGCAATCATGTGACAAACCTAAAGCGACACCTAAAATCGTGTCACCCAGACATACTGTATATCGTAAAGTTGAGGATCATGATGAAAGCCTACCTAGCACTAGCAGTCCTTCGAAAACTCAAATACAAACCAAGGGAATGAATGTGGGTCAAACTAGTGTTAAAAACATTTTTAAACAAATTAAAGTTGGAGTTCACCCGCAACTTCATAAGAAAACAAGAAAATGGCCTTATTTCGTGAGTGACAATAGACGGGCGGCCTTTTAGCATTGTAGAAGATATTGAATTTAAAATTTTGGTTGAACCATTTCTATCTGCAATGAATATAAACATGAACAGAAAAAATCTTGCTACTTTGACTCTCGATAGAGCAATAGCTGAAAAAAATAAGTTAAAAATACTTCTTAAAAAAAAATGTTTCATTTAAAAGTAGATTGTTGCAGCCGCTTAGATAGAGGATTTTTAGGTATTCAAGCCCAGTATGACTGAAAACAAAATTGAAGTGAAAACATTGGCTTCTTCCGATTGCCGGTCAGATATGATAACCATTACACCACGGGCCTCACTCAAACAAATGTCGTAATTCTTCTGCATACGCGCAGAAACCAATGCCCCAAAGGGGCACCTCCCGCATGCTGTGCATTATATACATTTTAACTGCAAACACGCAGTATAATTAACGTAAAGAACGACGCTTGTATAGGAGAATATTCATTTTTTCATTTGTTTCGTTCTTTCTCTCTCATCTTGCGCGGAATATTCTCCTATACAAGCGTCGTTCTTTACGTTAATTATACTGCGTGTTTGCAGTTAAAATGTATATAATATACGGCATGCGGGAGGTGCCCCTTTGGGGCATTGGTTTCTGCGCGTATGTAGAAGAATTACGACATTTGTTTGAGTGAGGCCCGTGGTGTAATGGTTATCATATCTGACCGGCAATCGGAAGATCCCGGGTTCGATTCCCGGGTGGTTACCTCATTTTTTCATTTGTTTCGTTCTTTCTCACTCATCTTGCGTGGAATATTCTCCTATACAAGCGTCGTTCTTTACGTTAATTATACTGCGTGTTTGCAGTTAAAATGTATATATATATATATATATTACAGTATATGTAAAAGAATGTTACTTTAGATCTAAATCAGTAAGAAATAATTAATTTCATAGATGTTTTGAAACAACCCATTCAGTCTGTGTTAACCGAGTACGACTTGGAATCTGCACAAGTTGTATCCATTGCAATAGACAACGGGTCCGATATGATCAAGTGCTGTCGCCTTTCCATTTGAGTTCACTCAAAAAAATATAGAATTTGTTTCCACAAAATTAATTAAAATTTAGAATAAGGGGGCTGAAGAGAGCAATCATACATCGTACTTTGCCCCTTAGCAATGCATGTATAACTATACCTAGTTACTATTAAATATTAATACAGTTAATACACCTACTTTCAAACATTTCCAAAATCGGATTAATTAATATATATGGTTAGGCTACTACCGTATAGCCATATAATGTTTTACTATGTTTTAGAAAACAAGTTAATGTAGCTACGGTAGCAGTCTTATTACCTATCCTATACCAGATTATAATTATTACATTTTTAATAATGGACCCGACCCAGACCCGGGTCATATACTGAAACACCCGACAGGACCTGAAAGTGAACTTTCGGGTCCGACCCGGACCCGGACCAGGACCCGACCCGAAAGTGATAGACCCGCACAGCCCTGCCAACAAGTCACAACCAGTGAATCGACTTATTTCATCAGCAATCAGCAAACGTGTCGCAGCAAACAAACAAACAGTAGCATCAATGATGAAGACTGATCTTGTGTGGTAGACAGAACTTCGCTCTTCGAGGGGACCATGAAGATGCTGAAGACGACTCGAAGAACAGAGGCAACTTCTTGGCACTGTTGCAGTTCCGCGTGGATGCTGGTGATGTGGTCCTCGAAGAACACTTGAAATCAGCTCCCAAGAATGCAACATATACATCAAAGACAATACAGAATGAACTGATCTACGTCATCGCTGCCCACATTCAAGACGAAATTGTGAAGGAGATTAACACAAGTCCTCTGTTCTCCATTCTTGCAGATGAAGCTACTGATGTCAGCAACAAGGAACAACTTCCACTTGTGTTGCGTTTTGTTGACAACACAGATTCTATTCGTGAAGAGTTTGTTGGTTTCTTTGAATGTGTGAATGGTGTCACTGGCAAAGCCATTGCTGACTTGCTGTTGCAAGTGGTTAGTGATCTCGGCTTAGATATGAAGAAATGCAGAGGCCAGTGCTATGATGGAGCAGGCAATATGGCTGGACAAGTCAAAGGTGCAGCAGCTTTGATAGCACAGCAGTATCCAAAGGCACCTTATGTCCACTGCCAGTCTCACAGATTGAACCTGTGTGTTGTAAAAGCCTGGGCTTTACAAGAAGTACGCAACATGATGGGCACGTTGGAGGAAGTGGAGCGTTTCTTCAAGTTCTCACCGAAAATACAGCTGCTGCTTGAAGAACAGATCAAGGTGTGTTTTTTTCTTGGTATAGTCAGTACATTTTCTATTGTAATGGCTGTGTGTTGTAATAGTGAATTTAATGCTGTGAAATTTATTTTACTGTAAATTATTTTATTTTTTCATACATCTAATCTGAAAATTATTGCTTTCTGTTTTTGTCACTCAAGAGGAATGTCGAGCCTCTAGTCATCATAAGCTGACCGATATTTGCCGAACTAGATGGGTCCAGCGTTTGGATGCCCTAGATGTATTCGAAGAGCTACTGCTATTGCAATGAAATGGAAGTTAAAGCTCTTTGTGTTAAGATTGAGGAGAACAGCCATGGTTTGGAAAGGCATTTGAAAGCCTTTTGGGAACTTGAATCCATTGGCATAAAGGACAAACAGGCAAGTACAGTGAACAGTGATGTTTTAGAGCAATTTGAAAAAGGGATTGGGTTTAGAGATGGTTGCTATGAAGTTGGCCTCCCTTGGAAGGATTCTTGCAAACCCAGTTCAATCCTTCAGCTAGCTAATAGGAGATTTGAGTCTTCATTGTACAGGCTAAGAAAAAATGAGGAGTTGTTAATTGAATACAATGAGGCCATCCTAAGCTATGTGAAGGAGGGCTATGCTGAAAGGGTGCAAGGTGAGCTGGTGAGCCAGGAGCACATTATCTGCCACACCATGCAGTGGTACGGCGAGACAAAACTACCACCAAACTGAGGGTAGCTTTTGATGGCTCAGCCAAGGACAAAGGTGGTGTGTCCTTGAATGACTGTTTGGATGCTGGGCCAAATTTAAATGCAGATTTATTTTCCTTGTTACTGAGATTCAGGTTTGGTAGAGTAGCATTGACTGCAGATGTGAAGCAAGACCTTTTGCGGATAAAGTTAAAACCAGAGGACAGAGATGCAGTAAGGTATCTGTGGGTGGATACGAAAGACTTGTTGGAAAATGAACCTAAAGTTCAAGCATATAGAATGAAGTCACTGTTGTTTGGCCTCAGCTCTAGTCCGTTTCTGTTGGCAGCTACTATGCAGTACCATTTTAAGAAATATTCTGAAGTCTATCCTAACACTATTGAACACATAAGGAAAAAATTTTATGTTGATGATTTGCTGTGTTCCGTGGATAATACAGAAATGGCTAAACAGATATTCATGGAGGCTAGAGCTATAATGAGGGAGGCTGGCATGGAGCTTAGAAAATGGCAGACCAATCATTCTCAGTTACAACAGTTTATGAATCAGTCTTGTGTAGTACCTGATGCAGCAGAAAGTATTTAGGATTCTGGTATTAAGGAGTTGTGGGCAATAGACACAAAGGTGCTAGGCATTGTTTGGCAGCAAGGAGAGGATTTACCTTCACTGGGAAATCTTTAGTAGAGCTGGCTGAGAATGAGACAAGGTGGACAAAACGTACAGCTCTTAGTTTGGCTTCAAAGGTCTTTGATCCTCTTGGATTCCTGTCTCCATTTGTGATAAAGTCAAAAATTTGGTTTCAGAGCCTCTGGGAAATTGGACTTGGTTGGGACCAAGAGTTATCTGATCATATGGTGGTAAGGTGGAAATATTGGTTCAAAGAATTGGCACATCTTGGAGACATTGAAATCCCAAGATGGTGTAAGGGTCCAATTTATTATTACAGACCTTTACGTAAATAATTAATTACCAGGGTCACCAGCGCCCAAATACTAGATTGGCATCCAGCACTGCGGCGCAAAAAAATAATTTTAATAAAAAGGGAAGGATTGATTATAAAATCATCAATATGAATTTTGTATTTTATTGACAACAATTAATAAACTATATGCAACAATTATTTATAAATGCAAAGGGGATTTTTACCCGTAACAACTTTGACATATAAATTCGGAATTAAATAATGGCGCCGTTTAGCTAATATATAACAGTCTGCAACTAATACTAATAATAAACATGTAAACAATACTAATAGGTAAATAATATTAATAATGTGTAAATAATATTGGTAGATAACTAATATTAATAGCCACAATGACAACCTTGTCACGAAGAAACTTTGCTTGCTGGCGCCGTGCTTTTAAATAATAAAATGTGGAAACGGCGTCCCTTGTGTTGTCGTTGCACCCAAGTTTGTTTTTACTTCACAATTTTACCAACAAGCCAAAATAATCCCTAAAAGCAAACTCAAGTCTAGTCACACCATGCCCCCAAAATTTACATTGTTTAGAAAGCACAAAATATATTTTTATATTTGCTTTAAACTTCTTTAATGATTGCACTTTAATTTTTAACTAAATTACTATACACTGAATGCTTAAGAATTAAATTTGATCACTGGACATGTTTAACTTGTATTTATTTATTTAGACTTAAAATATTTCACTTGTGCCAACTTGCGGCAATTTTCACTAATAAATAAAATAATCCTGTGGTGCAAGGCACTACAGGTACTGCCCCCCAAAAACATGGTTGTCAGGGTAAAAAAAAAAACACTTAAATGTCAAAGCGCACTGGCTTACGAATGACTCTTCCAGAACGAGTCATTGTTTGTTGGATTGGTTGCTTTTGGACGGCAATATCCTGCAGCACTGGTTCTGAAGGTATGGATGGTGCTACAGGTGCAGTAGGGACATTGGGGGAAGGGGATTCTTGGTGCCTGTGCAATGGGGACACTGGCTGGTTCAAAGACAGTTGGTTGCGATAATGAAGGAGAATTGGAAGAGGGATGATAGATTGTTGTACCCTTGAATCAGGTGGTGGTACATAGGATTTAGGAAGGGTAGATTGCTGTACTTGTATATGAGATGAAGGTACAGAAGATTGAGAAGGGATAGGTTGCTGTACCTGTATTTGAGATGGAGGTACAGAAGATTGAGGAGGGATAGGTTGCTGTACCTGTATTTGAGGTGGAGGTACAGAAGATTGAGGAGGGATAGGATCTTTTGTTGGAGAAAAATCAAGGTATGCTGGTTTCAAGCGGTCCACAGAAACGGTTTCACGCTTGCCTGCCCTGTCGATGATGAAAGTTTTGGGTTGAAGTTTAGCAAAAACAGCTCTTCGCAGCCCTTGTGGGACCAACAGTCGAATATGCTCAGTCGAGACGTCACACAAAATTTGTAAGTCTGACTTGGGTTCAACCGGTAAAGAGCGGACTTGCAACGAAGTGGGTGAATTAATAAGAGCTTGGAGGTCTGTATCCGTGGACTGAGCCTCAGCCATCTCTGAAAGGTTGATGTGCGAGTGTCCAGGATCAGAAATTGCTGAGATGCGAGAGAGAGCATCCGGCACAACATTCAAAGAACCTGAAATGTGTCGAATGTCTGAAGTAAATTGGAGGATAAAATCAAGGTGTCTTCTCTCAATAGGAGCATGAGAGTCTGATTGAGAATGGAGAGCAAATATTAACGGACGATGATCCGTAAAAATGCTGAAGTCACGTCCTTCCAGGAATGGCCTGAAATGACGGATGGAGAGGTATATCGCCAGCAACTCTCGACTGAAAGTGCTGTACCTCATTTGTGAAGGTGAGAGCTTGCGTGAAAAGAATGCGAGAGGTTCTCAAACGCCTGAAACAAGCTGCTGGAGCACTTCTGACACTGCAATGTTAGAGTCATCAGTGGCTAAGTTCAGAGGAGCGTCTGGTTGAGGGTGAACAAGGCATGTAGCTTGTGCTATAGCCTCTTTTGCTTGTGAAAAAGCATTGGTAGCTTCGGGGTTCCACAAAACTGCAGTGGATCTGCCCCTTTTTGATTGGCGAAGAAGAGAGGTTATGGGTGCAAGAATGTTTGCACACTGAGGAATGAAGCGATGGTAGAAGTTTACCATCCCTAAGAAGCGACGAAGTTGCTTTTGGGTTTGCGGGTGTGGGAAAGACCTTATCACAGATACCTTATTTTCGAGAGGAGAGATGCCCTTCGAAGTAACCTTGTGTCCTAAGAAGGTGAGCTCATCTATAGCAAAGACACATTTTTCAGGGTTTAGCAGTACACCATATTCTGCCAACCGAGAAAAAACTAAGCGTAAATGTTGAATATGTTCTGAGGGAGAAGAACTTGCGATGAGAATGTCATCGACATATGTGAATGTAAAGGAGAGACCTCTCAACACTTCATCAATGAAGCGTTGAAAAGTTTGGGCCGCATTACGCAGTCCGTATGGCATTTTTGTCATTTCAAATAACCCAAAAGGGGTTGTTATAGCAGTTTTATGTATGTGTTCAGGGTGTACAGGAATTTGATGAAAAGCTCGCACCAAGTCAAGGCGTGAAAATACTGTGGTGCCATGAAGAGCAGAAGTAAAATCGTGTAAGTGAGGAAGGGGATAGCGATCTGGAATCGTGTTGTCATTCAAAGCACGATAATCTCCACATGGACGCCAGTCTCCAGGTGTAGGTTTTGGGACCATGTGTAAAGCAGAGGCATACGGGCTGCTTGAAGGCCGTATAATACCGAGTTCGAGCATGTGTTCAAACTCTCGTCTCACAATTGCAAGACGATCTGGAGCTAAGCGACGTGGGCGGGTGAAAACAGGCGAGCCTACCGTATCAATACAGTGGACAACAGAGTGTTTAATAGGGGTATCCTTAGAACAGGGTTGAGTAAGGGAAGAAAATTCACTTAGGAGCTGCTCTATAGCAGGTGAGCACTGTGGCAGAGAACTTGCCAATAATGATGAGGGGTATGCGGTAGGAGAACCAATTACTGAAAGATGTGTGGCATTATCAATTAATTGTGCTCTACGAACATCAACTAATAAATCATTGCAGAAAGGAAATCAGAGCCTAACATTGGGGTATATACATCTGCGACAAGAAATATCCAGCGGAAAACACGTCTAAGTCCAAGAGAAACTGAAATAGAACGACGTCCATAAGTGTGAATAGATGAAGAATTAGCTGCACGTAAAATGAAAGGAGAAGGTCCGTTTGCACGGTATGCGGCTGTTGCAGGAATAACACTGTATTGAGCTCCAGTGTCAATAAGGAATGCATAGCCTGAAAGTGGATCATGCAAGGTGAACGTTGGACCAGGTGGTGCAGTAGTTTGTGAATCATTAATTTTTGTGGAGGAAGGTTAGTATTGCTGTGGGAAGGAGTTTGTGTTGTATTTGGAAATTAGTTGGGGGTATTAAATTAGCTGTGGTTGAATAAGTAGGTTGCGATTCTTTAACTTTACTTGCGTACGTAGGTGTTGGTTTGACAGTGTTAAATGAGGTAGTTGAGTGTGTAGTAATAGGTTGAACATTATTTGTGGTAGAGTAATACTTAGTTAAAATTGAGGTAGGATTAGATGGGTAGTGGTAGGGTTAGTTGAAGTAAGGATAGGTTGAGAGGCTTGAGAGGCTGTAGTGTCAGACGCCTGTGACACTAGCCTGGTTAGTTTAAAGGAGGGTTAGGAGTCCATGGACAAGGTACGACACAGCGCGTTGCACGATCTTTAAACTTTTCATGATACCAGCAAGGAGGGGTATGAGCAGTAGACTGGTAAGGAAATAGGTTGAGAATGAGGCTGAGTAGTGGGGATTGAGGATTGAGGATGAGGTAAGGCTAATAGATTGGATTAGGAGCAACCAACTGACCTGTTTGCGGTGGCTGTGGTTGTAGTAGAATGAGGCGTTGTCCAGCTTCAAGTTGGGAGGCTCTATTTGGACCAGAGGGTCGTCCTCGTCTTGAAGAACTTCTCTCTCGTTCCCTGTTGTTAGCTAGCTCTATTCGGAGAGCTTTAAATTCATCTTTCATTGTTTGTAGAATTTCTTTGGATACTTTAAGACATTGTGCGGCCAGACTCTGAGTGTCGTCCTGCGTGGCACAGATTTGGGGGTGATGGGTGTGGTTATCTACTTGGCCAAGGTGGATTTCAATCATCATCTTATCAGCTGTTTTGGCCATAGTGAGAGGTCTGTATCATCTGGCATACAACGGAGCATTGGTCGTAGGGCAGTGGGGAGACCATTGAGGAAGCGGCGTCGCATTAAGGGTGAGTTTTTATCATCTTCATTGGTCTGTCCAGCCAGGTCTTGCAGATGCCTCAGGAAGGCTGTTGGCGTTTGATCCCCAAGAACTTGGTCCTTGAGTAGAGCATTGAGTCGCTCTTCTTCTGATTGGCCGAGTCTCCTGACTAACTCGCTGAGGAGGCTCTCAAAAGCTTGGTCAGACGGAGGCAATAGAGCCACATCCTGCACTACTTTGTATACTAGTGCAGGCAGGAGGTTCTTTGTGATAAGGAACTTGGTTCGTGGGTCCGTAATTCCTTTTATCGTGAAATAATCCCGCAGTTGATTCACAAAGATTCCAGGCTCTTCAGCGATGAATTGTGGAGTGTAGGCTGATACATTGTTAGAAGGTCTGTTATAGGTGGTGAATTTGGAGTACCACCGTTGGATGATCCTGGTTGTTGTGGTTCATTGTGGCTATTATATTGTTACAAGGTACCAAAAAAATTAAAATGTGTCAAAAACTGACAAGTTTCAACAAATATTGTTGAATGCAAATAATGGCTTCAGGTAAGCTTGGTTGAGTATGAGACTCAATTGGAGTTATGAATGCCAATAACAAAAAGTTACGTAAAAATTTTTTTTTTTATGATGTAGCCCAATATTAGCAGAAAAATAGTCTGCGTATAGGCTGTTTGCAGAATATAAGTAAATTTGCACAAAAAAAACTTTAGAAAATGCTGATTTTATAAAAAGGCAAAATAAAAGGAATACACTTCCAGTACAGTGAGTGCTTAGTACTAGTGAATTTAAAAAATTATAGATGCAGACTGAATATATTGACAAAAATTGAAAAAAAATTTAGAAATTTTTTTGCAGAAATTACGGTGTTTGGTCACTCCAGGAGTGTCACCAATTGTAAGGGTCTATTTATTATTACAGACCTTTACGTAAATAATTAATTACCAGGGTCACCAGCGCCCAAATACTAGATTGGCATCCAGCACTGCGGCGCAAAATTAATTTTAATAAAAAAGGGAAGGACTGATTATAAAATCATCAATATGAATTTTGTATTTTATTGACAACAATTAATAAACTATATGCAACAATTATTTATAAATGCAAAGGGGATTTTTACCCGTAACAACTTTGACATATAAATGCGAATTAAATAATGGCACCGTTTAGCTAATATATAACAGTCTGCAACTAATACTAATAATAAAATAAACAATATAATGTAAATAATATATAATAATATGTAAATAATAATAAACTAAATTAATAGCCACAATGACAACCTTGTCACGAAGAAACTTTGCTTGCTGGCGCGTGCTTTTAAATAATAAAATGTGGAAACGGCGTCCCTTGTGTTGTCGTTGCACACAAGTTTGTTTTTACTTCACAATTTTACCAACAAGCCAAAATAATCCCTAAAAGCAAACTCAAGTCTAGTCACACCATGCCCCCAAAATTTACATTGTTTAGAAAGCACAAAATATATTTTTATATTTGCTTTAAACTTCTTTAATGATTGCACTTTAATTTTTAACTAAATTACTATACACTGAATGCTTAAGAATTAAATTTGATCACTGGACATGTTTAACTTGTATTTATTTATTTAGACTTAAAATATTTCACTTGTGCCAACTTGCGGCAATTTTCACTAATAAATAAAATAATCCTGTGGTGCAAGGCACTACAATGGTACCTTGGAGAGTTGAACAATAGTCAAGACAATTTGGAGCTGCACATCTTTTGTGATGCAAGTGAGGAAGCCTATGCAACTTGCATTTATATAATAGGCACATTGCAAGAGGAAGTAAGTTGCAGGTTGGTTGCTGCAAAGAGCAGAGTAGCACCTTTGAAAAGGCTTTCTGTTCTAAGGTTGGAATTGATGGGTGCAGTTATTGCTAGTCGGCTTGCAGTTACAGTGCAAAAGTCTTTGGCCCTCTATGAAATTCCAAGCTATTATTGGACAGACTCCACTATAGTTTGGCACTGGTTAAGAAGCCAGGCAAAGAAATGGAAACCATTTGTTGCCAATAGGGTGGAGGAAATTCAAGCACACACAGATCCCAAGCAATGGAAGCATTGTCCAGGCACCCAAAACCTAGTTGATTTACCAACACGAGGAATTTCAGTGAAAGATCTTGCACAGTCAAGTTTGTGGTGGAATGGGCCAGTAGGGCATATCATACTCTGGGTTCAGGGTTGAAATTTTGGAAAAACAAAGTGGCTAATATGTATTCCTATGTAAAAATTAATTCTAAGATGGGTTTATTATTTGCAACTTTTCCGAAATATCTCGTTTTCCTGGTCAAAATCGCGATTTTCTGATTTGAAGGCTGCCTAACGCAGCCTCAGGGCACCCAAACCAAAACGCGCAGCTGTTCTGCATATGATTTAGTCTAAAAGCTGCTTTTCTGACCTCATCCTTGCTTTCTTGCGTGTTTCAACACCTCTGGGTGCTGAAAATTTTTTTAGATTTCACGTAAAACTTAAGAATTTTAAGTTTTTCTTCAAAGAATAGGCGCGGCTCACCAGCTCTACTCTGATCGAGTAGCGGGAGACTTGCCACCTCCACGTCTAGGTTTACACGCCTGTTCTTCCTGGATCCCTGAAAAGCGTGGCCTCATAAGATCTAATATTATAATCTTATGAGGACTTTCAGCAATTATGAGCATTAACGATGGCTTCAGCCTCTTCATCAGCCACTCGAACCTGAGAAGCTCTTAAGTATGTCCTGCTTTGATCTGAACACTGGGAGCATTTCTCGATGGTCTGTCATGGCTCTCACCAACCCATCTCTCCTCTCGTGACCGTACACAGTTTGGGAAGCAGTTGAGACTTCCTGTACAGTCTCTCGCAGGACTGAGTATGAACAGAGAAAGCGTCCACTTTGAGTGGAGTTTTCCTGAGATCCTCGAGCTCAGTCAAGGTCATCTTGCAGGTGAAAATAGGCTCGTAAATATTCTCTGATTCCCAGTTGATGAGATCCTCAGGTGAAATGGCTTGCAGATTGACTTTGGGATTTTTATGGGACCTCACTGTCGTATCACCAAAGTCTCTTCCTTCTCTGATCTTCTCTATCTGGCTCACAGCAAACGCTCTCTGATGCTCATCCTCATTGCACAGGAATGAAGCCAGGATGTTCTCAGGATATACGTGGTAAGCTCCTCTTATCACTGCAGCAGAGATGATGTTCCTGATCTCGGTAGTCTGGTTCCTCAGCAGCCTCAGCCTTGAAAAAACGTGTGCAGGACCAAATTTGAGGTGGTGCTTCACTTTGATGTAGAAGTTAAGGCAGAACTTCACGAGGACCTCGAGCCTCCTCAACACCTTCCCCTTCAGTCCGTGCTCCCTCATCCACAACAGCAAGATGGCCTGTGCAGTAGTGAGCCACCTGGATTGGTTCAGAGGTCCGCACTTGAGACCAGCCAACTTTGGACTGAGACTTCCAGACTTGATGTCTTTGATGAAAAGATAGCAGTTGTGCTGGTCTGTGGAGAGAGATTTGACTATCTCTATTGGCAGCTCTATGATATCTTCAGTTCCTTCCACTGGTTTGAAGTTGAAGTTGACCTCAAGTTCACTCACTTTCTCAAGAAGTTTTCTAATAGTCCCACTGAAGCTTGACCGGGGAGTTACAGGGCCGTCCAGCTTGATGATTAAGTGCCTCAGGGGGAGCTCGTTCACATGGAGCTGACAGATCATCCAGTGGCACTTGCGACCCAGCATCTTCTCTCCAATAGGGCTATGGCGCCTCCAGAACACCCCGTGTTGGTGTTGGTAGAGTCTCCTCCAATCATTACAAGGCTCTCGTCAGCTCCGTGATCCAGAAGCCACTCATGCAGGCCCTGAGCGATCTTATGAGCAGGCTTTTCTCCTTCCCCAGGTTCCTCGGGGGTTAAATGGAAGAGGTACTTTCCTTGAGGCTCCCACGTGATAGTGTAATGCTCCTCGATCACTTTGCCAGGATGAAATCTCCCTGTCACTTCGTCATATTTCAACACCTTTGTGTTCCTATCCTGCTTGCCATCAAAGAATATCCCAGAGATTTTCTCCTCCTCTGACCTCTGCGTGAGAGCTTCAACTGATGAGGCCATTACTTCCTCCTTGGCCCTCCACACTTTCATGCCATCTATGGCCAAGTAAGCCTTGTCTTTGGAAAGATGACCGGCCTTGATGAGATCGTTCAGGAAGCCAATGGCAACTGCAGCTGCCAAAACATTTGCTACCCTCTACCTCAAAGCTGCTGAAGCTGTTCCTTGGATCTTCATGTAGTTTCGTGTAGCAGAAGTTGGAGTTTCGGCAGGTACCTCAGCGGGAACGTCCATAGGAGCTTCAGTAGCCTCAGCATTGCCAGAGGCTTCTTTTGCAGCTTCTTCCAAGTTTGGCTCTTCGTCCTCCTCAAAGTCTTTCATGAGAAGCTCCTCATTAGTAGCCTCCTCTTTCTTCTTCCTCTTCACAGCAGAAGCTTCTTCAGCCTCCTTCCTCTTCGCTGCTTTGATCTGTCTCCTGCTGTCTTCGAAGTCTACAGAAGACATCTGGATTCCTGAAGCTTCGGAAGTCTTCACTCTCTGGTAGTACAGCCACTGAAGGTTCAGTTTAGGAATCTTCACCTCCAAAGGACAGTTACAGTTCACATGGGCCTTGAGGGAGCATCCTGAGCATCGACTCCCTCCCCTCTGAGCCGCACAAGAAGATCTGATGCCTGCAAACGCAGACTTCACAGAGTTTATCCAGATCAGCCTTCCTCTTCTCCTGGGTAGCAGACTTAACTCTCCCGTTCACAACGTCTGTCATCTCCTATTTCAACAAGATCTTATATGAGAGCGATTTTTCCGTGATTGTCACAGGCGGGGAGAACTTTACATTCAACTTCCTCCACTGAGTCATCACGAGTGAAGCCAGCTCGTCAGTCATCTCTCGGATAGGGTATTTAGACCTTTGGATGTCATGAATGAGGAACTTTTCCTCCTGCAGACGAATCCCTCTCTGAAGAACGGCTCTCCAAGTCAGCACCTCGCTGGGAATGAACTCCTTCCCCGGGCCCACAACATCCGAGAGCTTTGAACCTGACATTTTCCTGGTTTTGGGGACAGATTCGGCCATCACGTCTAGTCGGTGCTTATTCTCACTCTTGTCCAATCTGTAACAAATTCATAAATATAGACAAGGAATATAATTTTTGGTTATAATCAGGGTTGCCAACTGGCATTTTTAATTACCAAATTAACCTAAATTTGGTAATGAATATTTATTTTGGTAATAGAAAACTGAATTTGGCATTGTAAATATAATTTAAAATTCGAAATAATGGTGTAACATAAGTTTAACCCTTTGTCATTCAGTACCATTTAATTTTAGCGTAGGTTCATTTTTTTACTTGAAATATGCATAGGTGTATATATATATATATATATATATATATATATATATATATATATATATATATATAATTATATATATATATAAGCATTTTTAGCAATCTTTTTTTTGTAAGAACATTTCTAAATGAAATAATTTATGTGTCCATTAGTCAACAAAGGTCTAATAAGGTAATTAATGGGTGGTAGTTAGTACTCTCTCTCTCTCTCTCTCTCTCTCTCTCTCTCTCTCTCTCTCTCTCTCTCTATATATTATATATATATTATATATATATATATATATAACAGTACATAAAAACAATCGTGATGAAAAATTCATTTCATGTATCCAATTGGACACACGTGTTATCATAGACAGAAATTTACCCTATGAAAACTTTGTGTCCATTTCGAAACGAACTTTGAATAAAGTCTTTTCTTCACAGTTATTAAAAATATTACTTAAACAAAGTAAACGGGGAGCTTCCTTAATACTTCTAGAATGAAATTATAGTCAAAACAAATATAATAATGGTGATTAAACTTAGGAAAATTACAAAAAACACTTACCGAAAAAAATGGCAGCCACTCACTTCTACTGTACTTCACAGTTATAACTGGCATAATTGCTCAGAGCCAGCTATTGAGAGAATGTTGAACTTCGCCTTCTGCGTCCAAATTGTTACAAAGATTCAAATGGAGTAGATTTTTTTCTTATGTATGTATGTATGTATTAAACCTGTGTAGGAATTAAGCAAAGTTAATGTGTCTAAATAGCAACGAATTACGACAAAGGGTTAAAAATATGAGGTCGTGTTCAGTTGAATATTCGATATTTCAACATAGAACAGAAAACCGCAATTTTGAACATGATAACGCGATTTTGGGGAAAAATTGCATAAAAGAAACCCCTCTTAAAATTAAATTTTACATAAAAATACATATTAACCAGAGTGAAATTCGGACTCGGAAAAGTATGATATGCCCTAATGGGCCAGAGTAAACTTGGAAGTGAAAACTGGCCTTCTAATCAGCCTATTGTAGGAAAATGCCAGGCTCAAGAAGAATGGGTGAGTGAAATGAGAAAATGCACTGTGAACAGTTGTCAAGTTATGCAGCAGGACCCCATATTGAGGCTTGAGGACATTAGCAGTCTGAAAAGGTTGTTAAGAGTGACAGCATGGGTAATTTGGTATATAGATTTACAAGCAATATTAAGGGAGAAACAAGAAGGGAAGGAATTCTGAACAGTAAGGAGATTCAGCAAGCCAGGCAATACTGGATGATATATGTGCAGAAGGAAAAATTTGGTGAAGAGAGGGAATTGCTCACCAGCCGTCTATTACAGGTTCTACCAAAACATTCTGCTCTCAAGGGTTTGGATGTGTTTTTGGATCAGGATTTATTGAGAGTAGGAGGTCGACTACAGTTTTCTGGGCTTCCAGAGGAGAAAAGACATCCAATTTTGCTACCTTCTGGGGGGCACTGTGTGAAACTTTTGATCCAGGATACTCAACATAAGTTGTTACATGCTGGAGATAGAAAAGTGATAATAGAGATCAGACAACAGTTTGGATTCCCAAAATTAGACAAGTAGTAAAAAAGGTCTTGCATAAATGTGTGGTTTGCAAGCGTTGGAGTGCAAAGCCTTATTATGAAAAGGTGGCTCCACTTCCAAGAGAACGGTGTGTCTATACTGCCCCATTTGATGTAGTGGGAGTAGACTTCGCAGGTCCAGTCTATGTGTATGAGCAAGGGGAATCTAACAAAGGTTATATATGTCTTTTCACATGTGCTACCACCAGAGCAATCCATTTGGAGTTGGTAAGCAACTTAAGTAGTGATGTATTTATTTTGGCCTTTAAAAGGTTTGTGAACAGAAGGGGTTTCCCAAATAAAATCATATCGAATAATGCAAAAACCTTCAAAAGGGCTGCAAAGGAACTCTAAGAAGTTTGGTCCTTGCTAAAAGACGAAGGATTCCAATCCTACTTTTCACACCATGGGGTACAGTGGGAGTTTATTGTTGAGAGAGCACCATGGTGAGGAGGATTTTGGGAAAGGCTAGTGAGAAGTGTAAAGTGTCCATTAAAGAAACTTTTAGCTAATGCTCATTTGAGCAAAGAAGAATTCTGCACTGTTTTGTGTGAAGTAGAAGCAATGGTGAACAGTAGGCCTATCACCTTTGTTTATAACAGTATGCAGGATGCAGAGCCATTGACACCAAATCATTTTCTTTGTGGTAAACGATTAACATCAAGTCCCAGTTTGCCAGAAGACTTACAGCCTATCTAGAGCACTCAAGAAGGGTTAACCAGAAGGTTCAAGTACCTTGAAGAGCTACAAGATCAGTTATGGAAGAGGTGGCAGATAGAATACTTGCCAGAACTCAATTATTACCCATCAGGCAATGTAAAGGGCTCCAATGCAAATTGTATCAAGGTGGGAGAAGTGGTAATGATTGGGGATGAAAGACCAAAGCAATGCTGGAAGCTTGGCATAATTGAAGAGTTTGTTGGCAAAGACAATTTAGTTAGGTCTGCACTGTTAAAGACTTTATGAGGAAAATTAAAGAAACCTATACAAAACCTCTATGCTTTAGAAATCAGAAAAACATGGATAGACAAGATGAAACATTTGAGTTACAGCCTCATGGAGAAGGCTTGGCTAAATTTGTAGAAGGTAATGACAACAATGCCTCTTCGGTGGGGAGTGTTAGAAATTCTAGAAGAGGAAGAGCAATTGTTGTCCCAAGGCGATATGATGACTAAGCTGATTGATGCAGCATTGCTTGTATATATTAAGTTAAGGTGTATATATATCCATCTCATAATTGTAAGGTTAGTGAAAAATTCACTTAATTTAGAGCTAGCATTTTTGGGCTCTTGTGGCATCATTGTTTGGGCACTCTTGTGGCATAATTTTTTTAGGGGCACTGCGCGTCCTTCCTACTCGTTTGTTGAATGCGGCACTTACAGGGCGTGGTGTTGTAGAGAGCTCTCTTGCAATTCAGTTTGGTTGTTTAGATACAAGATTGTTGCATCGTGCAATGGTGCAGGTTGTGTTGTTGTTGCAAGGTTTAGAAAGAAGACCATACATAGTGCCCCTTTTGTTTTTTATCTTAATTTTATGCAACTGAGGCCTAAGGTAGGCCCACATCGAGTCAGCAACCCTGAGGTAGGACCTAATAGGACCTCCAGGTCCATAAGTTTTTAGTCTAGCTTAACGGGCTGTAGGTTAAACTGGCCCTTCAGAGCTTGGCCGTTCACGGCTCAGCTGGGATTCTGAACCCAATAAAAAAATAAATAACAGATGTCTCTACTTCAGGGGTAGGCCTACTAGGAGTGTTTTCACACAATAATGACTGATGCCGGCCATGGCATTTTTTGCACAAAATTTTAAACTTACAAAACCTTGCTCTGTGACCTTTCAAAAAACATTTAAAACATACTGTAGACTTAGTTACCCTGTCCTTTCTCTCCTCAAAATGTAAAGCCTCAGCCACCTCACATTTATATGACTTGTGGTTGCCTTCGCAAAATATGCATTTCTTGATTCCCTTTAATTTATTCTCAGAGGATGCATGTAGAGCTGACACTGTACCTGGGCTATTCCTTTTTGTAGAAACTTTGGTGCTTGCCTGCCTTTGCCCCCTTGTTTAACATCCCACTGTGTAAACTCATTTCCCTCTCGTCTTGCTAATTCTGTTCCTAAACGACTTAACATCTGCTGAAGGGGGATGGACACATGTTCTGTAGTGCCCTCTACTTAATTCAAGCAAAATTGAGCTAGGCAATTTAGACTCCAGTATAGTGACCAACATTATACCATACCTTTCCATTCCTACACCCAAGTTGTCCAGGGACCTAGTTCTAACTTCAGATTCATCATATAACTGCCGTAACTCCTTGAAACTATTGGGATTATTAACAGGAGGTATATAAAAGTTCGCGGAGGTGGCTTTTAATTAAAATCTCTGGCTTACCAAACCGTTTCTTTAATATATCTCAAGCCACATTATAATTGGCCTCTGTTAATGCTAATCCTGCTATTGTCTTTGCTGCCTCCCCTTCCAAGAGGGACTGCAAATAATTAAACTTCTCCACCGCACTTAACACTTGGCTAGAATGAACTGCTGATTGAAAACTGTCTGCCCATCCTTGCCATTCCTGAATACTCCCAGAAAATGGTTTGAGTACAAGCCTCGGTAATTGAACTGCAGATCTGTTAACCTTAACTTCACAAACACCATTTGTTGAGTGTTGTGTTTCATTATTAGACCTGGTCTCTAACTGTACTGAGCTGCTAAACTCTTTTGCTCTGTGGCATACTTTAATTATGTCATCAATAATCTCTTCAAAGTAAATTATGTTATTTTCTATTTCATCCTCTTGTATATGAGCCTCAATTTTAACATTTACTTCACTTAGAGCAACCTTTTCCGTTTCTAATATGGAAAGCTGCGCAGTCACTAAGCTTAAATCCTCTTGCTCTATGGCAGAGTCTATAGTGGTAATGACCTTTGTAATTAGACCTTTGTAGGCGC
Organism: Bathynomus jamesi; assembly: GCA_023014485.1. Taxonomy (NCBI): domain Eukaryota; kingdom Metazoa; phylum Arthropoda; class Malacostraca; order Isopoda; family Cirolanidae; genus Bathynomus; species Bathynomus jamesi. Next base: position 414,868 of record JAJOZX010002852.1, read on the forward strand.
TTCTCCTTTTTTTAAACTTGTTCAATTCAGCTGCACTCATCTTCAATGCAAACAACAATTCGGCTCAATGCCAAATAAGCTGAATTGGCAAAAATACTTAACCAAACTGATCAAACTCAAATTTTGCTTTTTTCAAATAAACTGAATTGCTTGGTTGGGGTACTGACCAACCACCAGTATGGAATACCAAATTTTCCACCCAAGTAACTGGCGCACTGAAGTTTGCAACCTTCGCCTACGAATAATAAACCAAAATTAACCAAACCGGTAAAAATGTAGGCCCAAACCAACGACAGACTAGTGGCCAAGTTTCGCAATTGGGCGACCAAACTTTCTACCCTGGGACCTTAACTCAATTATACTCAGCCCGTCCAGGCCTAACTTGGGCTACAATTTGTAGAATCAGAACTTTGCCGGAAAATAGTCACTGACTCGGTCTTGGGCTAGAATCCGATTTCGAAGGACCATGTTATTTTTTTTACTTTATTGGGTTCAGAATCCCAGCTGAGCCGTGAACGGCCAAGCTCTGAAGGGCCAGTTTAACCTACAGCCCAAGTTAAGGTAGACTAAAAACTTACGGACTTGGAGTCCTATTAGGTCCTACCTCAGGGTTGCTGACTCGATGTGGGCCTACCTTAGGCCTCAGTTGCATAAAATTAAGATAAAAAACAAAAGGGGCACTATTTATGGTCTTCTTTCTAAACCTTGCAACAACAACACAACCTGCACCATTGCACGATGCAACAATCTTGTATCTAAACAACCAAACTGAATTGCAAGAGAGCTCTATATAAGACCACGCCCTGTAAGTGCCGCATTCAACAAACGAGTAGGAAGGACGCGCAGTGCCCCCAAAAAATTATGCCACAAGAGTGCCCAAACAATGATGCCACAAGAGCAAAAAAAAAGGTAGCTCTAAATTAAGTGAATTTTTCACTAACCTTACAATTATGAGATGGATATATATACACCTTAACTTAATATGTACAAGCAATACTGCATCAATCAGCTTAGTCATCATATCGCCTTGGGACAACAATGGCTCTTCCTCTTCTAGATTTTCTAACACCGATGAAGCTACTTTCACCCGTAATGGTATCAATAACACTCGTAACTCTCATCGGTGGTCAGACGAAAATCCAAATGCCACTGTGGAAACAAATTTTCAACATCGCTTTTCTGCCAATGTGTGGTGCGGTATCATCGATGATCAGCTGATTGGCCCTGTTACTTTAGAGAATCGTCTTACAGGACAAAGTTACCTAGAATTTCTGCAAAATGAATTGCCAGGACTATTGGAGGATGTTCCTTTGGCTACACGCGTTGGTATGTACTTTCAGCATGACGGAGCCCCTCCACATTCTACCCGTCTGGTGATGCAATAAATAAATCAAACTTTCCCTGGTCGATGGATTGTCCGCGGTGGTCCCATTCAATGGTCACCAAGGTCTCCAGACCTCTCTCCGTTAGATTATTGTTTGTGGGGGTGGATGAAAAGTCAAGTTTACAAAAGAAAAGTGGATACACGAGATGAATTGCTCACGCGCATTTTGGATGCTGCTGCCCGCATAAAGGAACGTCAAGATCAACTCAGACGAACAACACGCGATCTTCGCACACGAGTTGCAAAGTGCATTGAGGTTGACGGTGGGATTTTCGAAAACTTATTGTAAACTGTAACAAATTTGTCATTTCTGTGTCTGATACCATTCAAAATGCCAATATTTAAACATTAAGTGTTAGAAACAGTAATTGGTTTCTCTTTCTTTATTACCAATGCTTTTGTATTTGTAGATTCAAACAGCTCTATCTCCGTAACCATTCAGAATTAGACACATGTTCATATGAACTTTTTTTCTCACAATGACCGATACTATCACCTCCCGAAGTATTGACCTTTCCTCCTGAAACACCGTGTGTGTGTGTGTATATATATATATATATATATATATACACAGTATATATATATATGTTGTGGTGGTCCAAAATTTGGGCTAAAATTTCAAAATAGTTGGAAATCCTCTCCACATGGCCGCTCTTATTCCTTTAGCTGTGAAGTGATTTTGTGCAAAATATCTGTCGATTCAGTACATAATAAGAGGTCGCTATGATTTTCACATTTTCAATTAATTAATTAGCTAATCATTTTCTACCCGCTTCATTTTTAGAGGACGCGGCAGTCACGCCACATTGACTCCGCCCGCCTTTCAAAGGATGATGCAATTGTTTGATTTCTTGTATAATGCTGTTTGTGAATCAGACAAATCATTCACTCACGTATCATTTCAAGTTTAAACTTGTTGGAGGACGGTTTTAAGTTCGTTCAAACTTCAAGAGCTTAGGAATAGTATCTCATGTAAGTATTAATTCATATGTATTATATTTATTCATATATATATATATATATATATATATATATATATATGTAAAGAACGACACTTGTGTAGAAGAACGTTCCGCACAAGATGAGGAGGAAGAACGGACAAATGAAAAATGAGGTTACCACCCGGGAATCGAACCTGGGATCTTCCGATTGCGGTCAGATATGCTATCCACTACACCATGGGCCTCGATTAATCAAATGTCGTAACTCTCCTACATACGAGCAGAAACCAATGCCCTGAGGGGGCACCTTCGCATGCCGTAACTATATATACATTTTAACTGCAAACAACACACAGTATAATTAATGTAAAGAACGACGCTTGTGTAGAAGAACGTTCCGCACAAGATGAGGAGGAAGAACGAACAAATGAAAAATGAGGTAAAAAATTACAAAATTTTATATTTTGGACCATCCCTAAAATATATATATATATATATTATATATATATATATATATATATTATTTAAGCGATATTTTTCGTCGTTTTTTAAACACGTATCGGACTGAACTACTGAAATATGAAGCGCGGCAAAACCGAACACAGCTCGGCGCCACTTAGTTTTGCATGCACTGCAACATAGTACAGTGTGACGAGTGGGGCGTGTTGCATCATTGTCCTTTCCTATCCAAATTTTTGTTGGAAAAGGTACATTATCCTGTGGATGGCTGTATAGTGGCTGTTCAAAAATGGCAGTTGCACCGACATTTTCAGACAGTTTTTACACAAAATAAGCTTAAAGCGCTGGCTTACGGGGCTCTGCCCCAGACCTCGCTGGGGGAACTTCCAGCTCTCTCCCAGACCCCTTAAGTGTATGGGCTCACCCGATTCACCACGGAACCTGACGAACGTAGCTCAAGTTCGCCCACCCCCTTGGGACATTCCTGGCTACGTCCCTGAATGTGAACAAGGGGGAAACGATTTTAATTGTGGACTCCTTAATGCGTCATATGGACAGAGCTGGGCAGTATTTAAATACATTTGTATTTAAATACGTATTTAAATACATTTGTGTATTTAGAACTGTATTTATAAATACATTGTTTTTCATGTATTTAAATATAGTATTTAAATACTTTAATGAGTATTTAAATGCAATGTATTTAAATACTGAAACTATAAAAATGTAAATACTTTTACTGGTTTAATACACGTTCTGTACTAGCTAGCACAGTACGACGCGTCGACAGTGTAGTACAGCATGGTTCATGTTTCAACGTGTCAGTTCAATCAGTTGTGTGCCACTCTTAGTCGAAAGCGGTTGATTTCTTTATCGTGTGCGTGTCATGGCTTAGTGAATTAGTGAATGCATATGTTAAAATTTGTATGTATTTAAAATGTATTTACAAATGTATTTAAATACAATTGATGTATTTTGTATTTAGTATCTAAATACATTCGTAAAATGTATTTAGTATTTCGTATTTAAATACATTTCTCCCATGTATTTAGTATTTAGTATTTAAATACATTCAATGTATTTATTGCCCAGCTCTGCATATGGATAAGGAGTTCGTTGAACGGAATCCAACCAAGAGGTGTTGCCTCCTGTCATTCGATGTTGGTGACGATGGTAGGGGACAACGACTCGTATAGGCCCGATACGAGAGTACCTGACCTTTTGGAGAGATACAGGGAGTTAATTAGGTCCTTGAAGGCAAGGTCAGATAAGTCTTTATTTCTAGGCATTACCCCTAGGCACGGCTTAGATCTTAGGATTATGTCAAAAAAATATTTTTGAACACGAAGCTAGAAAAGATTTGTACTCAGAAAAATGTACCCTTCGTAAAGCTTTGGTCAGAATTTAGTGATCCTAGCCTTTTTATAAAAGATGGGGGTGCATTTCAATCAAATAGGGAATGCTTGGCTGGGTAGTTTAATCGATGAGAACGTTCGAAAGATGTATAGGTCAAAGCCCTCTTTAAACGTTGTGGGTCCGGGAAACGCCGGCCCGACATGAAAAATAGTTTAAAACGCCGGTCCGTGGTAAAAAATAATTGGATCACCTGATGATCAGGGCCCCTATGTATTATTGTTATCTGCTTTACAGTACCAAATATAATAATAAATTAAATTGAATGCCCGGTTAGGTCAACTATACGCCCTTGACGATTGGTTAGGTTAAGTCGTGATATTTTCGTTAGTTTTAACGAAGATATCATTTGGTAATTGAGGCTGTGGGCCCTGATCTTCAGGTGATCCAAAATAATCTAAAAGTCTTTTATTGTAACGCGCGTAATATTAGAAATAAATTGAACGAATTTAAGGCGGTAATTTATTCCGGGAACTACGATATATTTGCTATAACCGAAACGTGGTTAAATACCGTGACTCGGGACTTGTTGGGGGAACTTGATATACCGGATTTTAAACGTTATACTAATGATAGGTTACATAGGATTGGTGGCGGCGTTTTGTTGTACATTCGTAATAACCTTAAGGCTATCGAGGTTAAGATAGGTTTCCCGGCAGCAATTAATGCGATATGCGTTGAAGTTAAGGCGCGTAGTATTAGCTTTAATTTCGTTGTTGTTTATAGACCTCCCGTTAAACCCCTCGATACCGATACTAGATTTTATATAATTCTTGGTAACTTTATTAATAATCGGGATAGTATAATTGTCGGAGACTTTAACTGCCCTAACGTTTACGAGACTTTTACTGGTAATGATGAGGGTTTGAGACTGATTGAGTTCATGGGAGATAATTTTTTACGACAGATGGTTACTGAACCAACGCGTGGTGACAATATTTTAGACGTGGTGATGACGAACGACGAAAATATAGTCGAAGGTTTGGAAGTAGGTGAGAGTTTGGGATGTAGTGATCACCAAATTATTAGGTTTAAGCTATTGATAGAAAACAGTAAGGATAGTAACGTAATAGAAGTCTCTGATTTTAGTAGGGCTAATTTTGTTAGTTTTGCGAATAGGATGAGAGTAGTGGGCTGGGATAATTTATTTATGGGTAATGAAGCAAATTTTCATTGGGAGGCGTTTAAAGAAAGTTTTTTGAATATCGAAAGTGAATATATTCCGCGTAGGCCCAAGCGCGCTAGAAATCATGGTAGGGCCAAGTGGTGGACTAGGGAAATAAGTGAGTCCATAAACAAGCGTAACAGAGGGTATAGACTTCATAAGCGCAATGGCACGGTAGCTAACTTTAATAGATATATCAAGTTTAGACGTCAGATTAAAAGATCTGTTAGGAATGCTAAGCGTAATTTAGAGATACTTATAGCTGCGGATAGTAAACATTATCCCCAAAAGTTTTTTGACTACGTGAATAATCGTAAGCCGAAAATGGATGACATAGGCCCTCTAGTGGACACTAACGGCGCTCTGGCTTCCGACGCTCAGGCGATGGCGGGTATTTTTAATAACTTTTTTGCGACAGTTTTTACCGGAGAAGACGTAAATAATGTCCCCATAATGTCCCCGACGTGGACGATATCGTTCCATTTAGTAGAGAGACCATTTTGAATGAAAAACTGTTTACGAGGGTGAGATTGCGCGTTACACCGATAAGCTAAAAGTTAGCAAGGCTCCAGGCCCTGACGCGCTTTATCCTAGACATTTGAAATATTTGAAAGACGTTATCGTTGGCCCCTTAACAAAAAAATTTAATAAGTCACTGGAAGCGGGGATTATTCCTGAAGACTTCAAATTAGCTAACCTTACGGTCATTTTTAAAAAAGGCAACCGCACAGTAGCTAGCAATTATAGACCTATTAGCAGAGATGGGCACGATCTTGATCTTCAAGATCAGATCGTGATCTTCAAGATCAAGATCGTGATCTGATCTTGATCTTGAAGATCACTTTTATTATGGTGATCTTGATCTTGATCTAAGATCACTTTATTTCTTGTGATCTTGATCTTGAAGATCACTTTAGACTTCAAGATCACTTTTAATTTCAGATTCTTAAATATGCCGCTATGCGAATGTCATTTGTTTTTTGTCCAAGCGACATCTGGTGGCAACTTTGTTCAACACCGACTGTTTATGTTTTCTGTTAGTTGGGTGACTTGCGTCATGCGTGGGCTCATGGAAGGTGTAGTTGCTGTGGAATTTAGGCTCGTAAAAAGTGTAATTTACTGTGCAATTATGTTAAAAGTGTTCTATTAATATATTATTATATATAGGCATAAAATATAGCCTATAGGTCCGTATTCATAATAAATTAATTCTAAACATATTTTATTTACAGATTGAATTTTTTAATAATGAGTGCAATTTTACAACTTCAACAGGCTCCCAAGGGAACCAAATTTCTAGGTTGTCACCAGAACAGTATTCAATATATTTAGATAACAATGTTGGTAATAAGGATCAATCTGTGCTATTGAACGGAAAATATTTTCAAATTGTCGAAAAAACTGGAAACAGTATCAAAGTTATTTGTAGGCAGTGTACAAAGAAAACTACAATTCTGTCTGCTGGCCTCGACTCAACAAGCAATCTTCTGAGGCACCTCAGGGTTAGTACTACTTAGTAACTAAGTAGTAAGTAGCAACATTAACATAATGGTTCAAGTCATATTTTAAGTGACTGGTGCCATACAAGACTAATGCTACATTTACAAAGACGTCCATTTGAATATATTGTGCACTTCAGATATTAATAGATTATGGACTAGTAACTACATTAAAAACTGCCGATATCCAACTATAATAAAACGCCAGGTGTATCTGTCTTTCTCTCTGTCTGATCCATGTCTGTAATTTCTCCTATTTAGTTACTGAAGGACGAAATTCGGCTTTCAATTTAACATAGGATAAAAATGCACTGATCATGGTGAAAATAATTTTAGTTAAAGATAACAAAATTTTAGAATCTTGTTAAGTATTAATTTCAACTAGAAGTTTGATACTCTGATAAATATTATACAGGGTGTTCAAGAAGTCTCTCCGCATGATAATAATTTATTTTCTTGTGCAGAAACTACATTCGGATCTTTTGGGTGAATATGAATCGGAGAAGAAATCTCGCAAGCGTCCAGCTAAAGAAGAAGATGCCAGCGGCAGCAATGCTGGCCCTGCCAAAATTGCCAAGCAGTCAACACTAAGCATGTTCCACATTTCCAAGCAAAAACCAGGACTACCAATATGCAAGGATATCCTTGAAAAGAAGATTCTCTCGCTTGTGGCTAATGGGCTCCTACCATTGAGCCTAGTTGAACTACATGAATTTAAGGATCTTCTTTCATGTTAGTATAACTCAAATATTTTGCTATTTTTTCCATAGCTAATATCTGATTAAATAATTAATCATATTATTTGTATGAACATTAGACTATCGCTAGTCTAGCTAAATATTTTGATATTTTTTCCATAGCTAATCTATTGTATTTGTTTTAATTTTTAAATATTTTTTTCAGACGTCAACCCGGCTGTTCAGGTGCCATCTAGACGCACCCTGGCTAGATCTCTTGCAACAACAACCAGTACAATGAAGGAAGACATACAAGCAAAACTGGCAGCAGTTGACCATGTGTGTGTTACATGCGACATATGGTCAACTAATCACCGCAGTTTCATGGGAGTCACTGCGCATTGGGTATGCTATTGATTTAGTGTATTATTTTTATATAATTGATAAATTGACCATTGGTGATAGACTGATAGTCTGATAGACTTATAGTATAATCTTTTCAATTATTCGACATGTGTTCCTCATTCATTAATTTGGTGAGTCTTCATTTTGCTGTGATTCACAGTAATTTCACACTAATTCACTGATTCTGTCATCTGTCATTGTGTCTGATTCACAGCAATGGTGAAATGCTTTAAAGAGTTCGGTGTTCGTGTTCAGAATCGTACTGACGACATTGATGAAGATGATGCAGATGAAAATGATGATGAAAAAGATTCAGATGAAGAGGTTATCATCAGCAACTTTCCTGAACATTCAGGAGAGCATGGAGAGGAGTCAGTGAAACTATCATCCCATATTCGATGTGCCTCCCACACATTGAACTTGGTAGCAACAACTGATGCAGATAAAGGACTGAATTCACCTGGACTAAAGAAGATAAAGCATTCTGCAATGGGAAAATGTTCGGCGCTGTGGAATGCTGCTGGTAAACCCAAGTCAGCAGAAAAAATACAGGAAATAACTGGCGTCCAATTTAGGTACCCATGCGTCACCCGATGGAACTCAATGTACGACTCATTAAGCCAAATATATAAACATAAGAACGACGTGAATGTAGCTCTTGAAGAACTGAATCTACCCATCCTCAAAGACAATGCATTGGAATATATTTCAGAATATTTGTCTGTTCTAAAACCAATTGCAGCAGCCCTCAACAAATTACAGGCAGAGAAAGAATGCTACTACGGTTGTCTTCTTCCAACAGTCCTAGTGACTCAAGATGCCCTCGCAAGATTGGAGCCTATCCAACCAAACGACCTGCGCTTGAGACACTGCATGCCATTACTGGCAGCAGTCATCTCTGGCTTCAATGCCAGATTTGGTCATTTTTTGTCGTTGAGCCCCGAGGTAACTGATGCAGTTTTGGCCTCAGTATCTCATCCGTATTTCAAACTTAGATGGATATCATTGTTGCAAGGGCCTAATTTCGGCGATCATGAAGCAATCAAGTCTCAAGTAAAAGACAAGCTGCAAATGGCTGTAAGAAATTGTAATTCTGACAGCAGTGGTAATAGTTCGGTGAACTCAGACTCATCATCTGAAGACGATTTCTTCAGAACTATGGACGGCTCATTCTCTGCTCCTAACAACAAGGAAGACTTGGAAGTCCTCAATTATTTGCAGGACACCAGTAAGGCACTCGACTCTTTAGATAGGTATCCTGCTATAAAGAAGATCTTCAAGAGGTATAACACCACGCTACCTTCCTCTGCACCAGTGGAACGGTTGTTTTCGTTTGCTGGCATGGTTCATAGCCCCAAACGAAGTCGTCTCTCGGATGGTAACTTTGAACAATTGGTTTTGCTGAAAGCAAATGTTTACAGCGGTTGAACATTAAATTAACACTCTTAACTTGCAGTTTTTACCCTTATATTGTCAGTAATTGCGTACTGCAGTAAAACTGTAAAATTAAATTCTATGTAAAAAATGTTTACTTATATATGCTGACCATTCATTGATATGGGTTATGGACCTGGTGAAATGAGAATTGAGAAAAATAGAACTAAAAACTATATGTAGGTCATTTAATAGTTTTTTCTTTGCTGATAAGTTATGATAATACTAAGTTTTAAGTTTACCACCTGAAAAACTGAAAGGGGAATCGTCAATCCCCGTGGTTTAGATTAGGTGACATGGGTAGGATGCGATGCTTGTATTGCCTCAGCCCTCAGGGGAGTATTAGGAGTGATACTTTTCAGGAGTGATTAACAAAATAATTTGTTTTTGTTTACTCTACAAGAGTACAACTTTTTTCAATTCATATAAAAGTGATCTTAAAAAGTGATCTTGAAAAGTGATCTTCAAGATCACGATCTTGATCTGGATCTTCAAGATCACATTTTTCTGGTGATCTGATCTTGATCTACAAGATCACCAAAGTTGGTGATCTTGCCCATCTCTGCCTATTAGCTTAACGTCAATTATCGATAATCTTTCGGAATCCGGAGTTTAAGGATCGTATCGTCGATCACTTAGAAAGTCGCGATTTGATTAATAGTAGTCAGCATGGGTTTCGACGCCATAAATCTTTTTTAACTAATTTGTTAGAGTTTTATAACGAAATAGTGCGCGAATACAGATCTACAGATTACAGAAGCTAAGGCTAACAAAGACCCTAAGATCGACTCTGAGATTAGCCCGAGAGAAAGGAAAGAGTAGGGGTTAAAAGAGGAGAATAAGGGGTTAAGTAAGTAACAAAACCTATCATTCGTGGGTTAACATTCATTCAGAAAAAGAAAGACTCACCATCATCCGCCGGCCACTGTCGACAAGTCGGTAAAATAGTCAAAGAGAATAGGAAAGGGGTGAAAGATAAAAAGAAGTAAAATAAGAAAGCTTACAAACCATGCAAACACAGTCTTAACTCAAACACCGTCATACCATGCTAACTACAGACATGCAAGTAAAGAGAGGATAAGAAAAAAAAGTAGAAAGAGTATAACAAAAAGTGGGTTAATTTACGCTACAATCTACATCTACTTTTGTGTTAGTCTAATTTTTTTTTTAATAATAATTTTATTGCTGGCATATCACACGCTGGCATGTCACAAGTCGGCATTAATCGTCAACAGACTCATCCTCGACCATCACCCCCAGAGCTCCTGTTGTTAATTGTTTTTAATTTTAAATAACGTTAATATTTTTAAAATGCATATCTAAACGGTTCTTAAACATGTTAACGCTGGTAGAGTTCACGACTGACGCGGGAAGATTATTCGGATCACTTTAACATATTGCTTCCCAAAATATTCGGGAAGCAATATGTTAAAGTGATCCCTCCTGGGAAGCAATATGTTAAAGTGATCCCTCCTGGGAAGCAATATGTTAAAGTGATTAACACTGAGAAGCAATATGTTAAAAAGAGAAAGGTTGGTTGGTCACTTTGTGTGACCATATAGCGCAACAATTCTAATAAATTTACTTTCAATCTAATATTTTAACATGTTATGATTTACTTTTTATGCCTTTACTTTATTAAAGCGAACATTTTGGATCACCTGAAGATCCGTCACCCCAGCCTTTTTAAGTTAGCTTTATAAGGCTAACTAACGAAAATATCACGACCTAACCTAACCAATCGTCAAGGGCGTACAGTTGACCAACCGATTGGTTAGGTTAGTTCGTGATATTTTCGTTAGTCAGCCTTACAAAGCTAACTCAAAAAGGCTAGGGTGACGGATCTTCAGGTGATCCAACATTTCTTATCGTCCTCCTTATCCTAAATATTGGGAATCAATATGTTAAAGTGATCCCTCCTGGGAAGCAATATGTTAAAGTGATCCGATTATTCCATTTATCAATTACTTTAAACGTAAAAAAGTGTTTAGCGATGTTAGTAATGAAACGTCTGCCACGCAACTTAAATCTGTTATTAAGAGTATTGCTAATATCGAAAGTGAACAATTTGTCAAAATTTACGTTATCGATTTTATTAACGATTTTGAAAACTTCAATAAGCTACCCGCTTAATCTCCTAGTTTCGAGTGAATGCAAGTCTAACTCTTTAATCCCATCTTCGGAAGACTTGTTGCGCAATGACGGAATTAGTTTCGTGGCGCGACGCTGAACCCTTTTCAACCTATCAATATCCTCACGCAAATACGGGCACCAAAACTGAACGGCATATTCCGTCACCCCAGCCTTTTTAAGTTAGCTTTATAAGGCTAACTAACGAAAATATCACGACCTAACCTAACCAATCGTCAAGGGCGTACAGTTGACCAACCGATTGGTTAGGTTAGTTCGTGATATTTTCGTTAGTCAGCCTTACAAAGCTAACTCAAAAGGCTAGGTGACGGATCTTCAGGTGATCCAACATTTCTTATCGTCCTCCTTATCCTAAATATTGGGAATCAATATGTTAAAGTGATCCCTCCTGGGAAGCAATATGTTAAGTGATCCGATTATTCCATTTATCAATTACTTTAAACGTAAAAAAGTGTTTAGCGATGTTAGTAATGAAACGTCTGCCACGCAACTTAAATCTGTTATTAAGAGTATTGCTAATATCGAAAGTGAACAATTTGTCAAAATTTACGTTATCGATTTTATTAACGATTTTGAAAACTTCAATAAGCTACCCGCTTAATCTCCTAGTTTCGAGTGAATGCAAGTCTAACTCTTTAATCCCATCTTCGGAAGACTTGTTGCGCAATGACGGAATTAGTTTCGTGGCGCGACGCTGAACCCTTTTCAACCTATCAATATCCTCACGCAAATACGGGCACCAAAACTGAACGGCATATTCCAAATGATGCCTGACTAGGGACTTGTAAAGGGGCAATATAATATTCTTCGATTTAAATTCGAAATTACGCGCTATGAAGCCTAACATCCCATTAGCTTTTGCGCAAGAATCCAGGCACTGGTTCCTAACTTTTAAATCCTTAGATACGCCTACGCCTAAATCTACTTCCTCGTCAACGCTCGTTAACTGTGTATCATCCATCGTGTACGTGTAATTATTGTTATGAGAACCTATATGCAAAACTTTACATTTGTCTATGTTAAATTGCATCTGCCACTTATCCGTCCACTCCATAATCCTATTTACATCGTCTTGGAGCCTATTTCTATCGTCCTTGTTAACAACCTTACCGCCTATTTTAGTATCGTCCGCGAATTTTGACACGTTACTGGTCAAGCCTACATTTATATCGTTAATGTAAATTACGAATAGCAATGGGCCTAACACTGAACCCTGTGGGACACCACTACCAACATCCAACCACCCCGATTCACTACCATTAACAACGACCCTCTGTCTCCTAGCACGAAGCCATTCCTCTAACCAGTTAGCTACCTGACCGCATATACCGTGCGCTTTAACCTTCGCAATTAATCTTCTATGCGGAACTGTATCGAACACTTTTTTCAAATCTAAATAAATAACATCAGTCACTCTATGCCTATCGTATTCGCGCACTATTTCGTTATAAAACTCTAACAAATTGGTTAAACAAGATCTATGGCGTCGAAACCCATGCTGACTACTATTAATCAAATCGCGACTTTCTAAGTGATCGATGATACGATCCCTAACTACGGATTTCAAAAGTTTACCGACAAGTGACGTTAAGCTAATGGGCCTATAATTGCTAGTTCCTGTGCGGTCGCCTTTTTTAAAAATGGGCGTGACGTTAGCTAACTTGAAGTCTTCAGGAATAATCCCAGTTTCAAGTGACTGATTAAAAATCTTCGTTAAGGGGCCTACGATAACGTCTTTCAAATCTTTCAGATGTCTAGGATAAAACGCGTCAGGGCCTGGAGCCTTGCTAACTTTTAGCCTATCGATATAATAAGCAATCTCACCCTCGTAAACAGTTATTTCATCCAAAAGAGTATCGCTGCTAAATGGAACGATATCGTCCACATCGGGGACATTATTGACGTCTACTACGGTAAAAACTCTCGCAAAAAAGTTATTAAAAATACCCGCCATCGCCTGAGCGTCGGAAGCCAAAGCGCCATTAGCGTCCACGAGAGGGCCTATATTATCTTTTATAGGCTTACGATTATTCACGTAATCGAAAAACTTTTTTGGGTTATGTTTACTATCCGCAGCTATAAGTATCTCTAAATTACGCTTAGCATTCCTAACTGATCTTTTAACCTGACGTCGAAGCTCGATATATCTATTGACGTTCGCTACCGTGCCATTGCGCTTTTTAAGTTTATACCCTCTGTTACGCTCGTTTATAAATTCGCCTATTTCCACAGTCCACCACATGGGCCTACCATGATTTCTTGCGCGCTTAGGCCTACGAGGAATAAACTCCCTTTCGATATTCAAGAAACTATCTTTAAACGCCTCCCAATGCAAATTTGCGTCATTACCCATAAATAATTATCCCAGTCCTCTACTCTCATCCTATTCGCAAAACTATCAAAATTGGCCCTACGAAAATCAGGGACTTCTATTACATTACTATCCTTACTGTTTTCGGATCAAATGTAGAATTCGGACCCCAGCCTTCTTTAGTTAGCTTTATAAGGCTAACTAACGAAAATATCACGACCTAACCTAACCAATCGTTAGGTTAACTGTACGCCCTTGACGATTGGTTAGGTTAGGTCATGATATTTTCGTTAGTTAGCCTTATAAAGCTAACTTAAGAAGGCTGGGGTCCGAATTCTACATTTGATCCCTGTTTTCTATCAATAATTTAGACCTAAAAATTTGATGATCACACATCCTAAATTCTCGCCTACTTCTAAACCTTCGACTATATTTTCGCCGTTCGTCATCACCACGTCTAAAATATTGTCACCGCGAGTTGGTTCGGTAACCATCTGTCGTAAAAAATTATCGCCCATGAATTCAATCAATCTCAAACCCTCATCGTTACCAGTAAAAGCCTCGTAATTAGGGTTAGGGCAGTTAAAGTCTCCGACAACTATACTATCCCGATTATTAATAAAGTTACCAAGAAGTGTGTAAAATCTAATATCGGTATAGAGGGGTTGAACGGGAGGTCTATAAACAACAATAAAATTGAAACTAAGACTACACGCCCTAACTTCAACGCATATCGCATTAATTGTTGCCGGAAAATCTATCTTAACCTCGATAGCCCTAAGGGAGTTACGAATGTACAGCAAAACGCCGCCACCAATCCTATGTAACCTATCATTAGTAAAGAGTTTAAAACCCGGTATATCAAGTTCCCCCAACAAGTCCCGAGTCACGGTATTTAACCACGTTTCAGTGATGGCAACTATATCATAGTTGCTGGTATAAATTATCGCCTTAAATTCGTTTAATTTATTTCTAATACTATGCGCGTTACAATAAAAGACTTTTAAGTTATTTTTTTTACCACGGATCGGCGTTTTAAACTATTTTTCACGTCGGGCCCGCGTTTCCCGGACCCACAACGTTTAAAGAAGGCTTTGACCTATACAACTTTCGAACGTTTTCGTCAATTAACCTACCTAGCCTAGCATTACCTATTTCATTAAAATGCACCCCCATCTTTTATAAAAAGGCTAGGATCACTGAATTCTAACACAGCTTTACGAAGGGTACATTTTCCTCAGCACAAATCTCTTCTAATTTGGTGTTCAAAAGTATTATTTTTTACGTAATCCCAAGACCCAAACCATGCCTCGGGGTAATACCTGGAACTAAAGAGTAAAGACCTATCTGACCTCGCCTTCAGGGGCCTAATTAACCCTCTATATCTCTCCAAAAGGTCAGGCACTCTCGTATCGGGCCTATACGAGTCGTTGCCCCCTACCATCGTCACCAACATCGAGTGACGGGAGGCAACATCAATCCTATCCACTTCGTATCTAATTCTGTCAACCCTGGCCCCTGGGAGACAGACCCTCCTCCTCTTGGTTGGATGCCGTTCAACGAACTCTTTATCCATATGGCGCACTAAAGAGTCCCCAATTAAAATAGTTTCCCCCTCGTTCACGTTCCTATCCAAATGGACGAAAGGGTTCGAAACCTCGATAGGAGAGGGGAGATTCCTATCACCTAACGTACGTGGCCTAGCTCCACCCTTAACTTCTCTAAATCCCTCCCCAACTACTAATCTCGGACCAACCTTAACCCCTTCCTCAACTCTATCCAACCTTCCCGATAAGCTACCTAAACTAGAAACTAGGTTACGCACCTCACCCTTCAAATTACTAACGTCTTCAATGTTAGTATTGGTTCGGCTTTCGTCAACTGTAGCCATACCCCTGCCCTCATCAAGCGTTACAATTCTTTCCGTTACCTCACGTACACTAAGTTTTATGTCAACTATTTCCTCCCTTAAATCGCAAAAGAAACAAACCGATCTCTCGGTAATCGCCATAAGACCGCCGTTATAATCCTTAAAATCCGAGTACCACCGATTTACCCCACACCCAACACACGACGCTTTCTGCGACGCATCGCGCAAGTTAAACTTGTGACGGTTATAAACTAATTTAAGTTAAATTAAGCCGGCACGCTATGAAAACTTCTAAATCGCTGAAAACCACTAATATTCAATTAACTACTTGGTTAATATTCGTCTTTTCACCCGCTTACGCGCGGTTAAAACAGTACAATATATTGAATTGCCATTCAAAACTGATTAAGAAAATATATATCTTATGTTGTGCAAATTTACTTTTTTTAATAAAATATATTTCCTGTTTTGGCTATAATGTACTTTTTTTCATAAAATATTTTTCCTGATTGGGCTATTTTTTTCTACTCTGCGACTTAATTAGTTGGTTGGGTTTTGTTCTGGCTATTTTTTTTTTAATTGGATTCAGTTTAGTGGTGTTTGTGATAGAATTATGACGTGCCATTCGTGTGATTTTGACCTTGACTTTGAAAACTTCTAAATCGCTGAAAACCACTAATATTCAATTACCTACTTGGTTAATATTCGTCTTTTCACCCGCTCACGCGCGGTTAAAACAGTACAATATATTGAATTGCCATTCAAAACTGATTAAGAAAATATGGTATTATTCGTTTTTTGACCAAGTCTCTTTTTATAATGAGAACAAACTTTTCTGGTCAATTTTGAGGTGTTCTGCACGAATCTGCCATCCGTTTCCTGTGTACATACGTAGTTTTCGAGATATCATCATCTTGAAAACTACGCATTTGCACAGGAAACGGATGGCAGTTTCGTACAAAACACCTCAAAATTAACCAGAAAAGTTTGCACTCGTCATTTTCGTTTAAACTAACGAATTTAAACGAAAATATCATGACTTAACCTAACCAATCATCAAGGGTGTACAGTTGACCTAACCGGTGTCACGTACTGAACTGTCCGCAAAACATTAGGACCGATCAATTTGTGATGCGTGATCTTTACGGGGGCTCCGCCCCCGTACCCCCGAGACCTAAATTATACAAATGATAATGTAATAACATGTGCCAACCTTACATGGGTAGTCCGCTAAATTTCGCGTGCCCTTAAAATGAAACGACACACGTTTATTTTTAGGATTTTTTTTTACAGCACCGAAAGACCTTCTGGTCTTTTATTAAAATACAAGCACTATTGCATTTAGGGCAGGTCACGGATGTCTTAATTATTCCGTGATTGAAAAAAGGTCTAAACTCTTGTCTTCATCGAGGTCAATATGGCGGATCACGTCTTCAAAATCAAATATGCATAACTGACACGTCATACTTTTAGTCATAAAAAATCGAACTGAACAGACAAACAGTTGCTAAAAATGATTTACTTGTAAAATAGGACAAATTGAATTACGCAGAAGTAGCCAGAATCACCAAAAATAAGAAATATTCACCAAATAGTCGATATATATACAGTATGTCCCACAAAAAAGTACATCCAACTTTAGATTGTACTAACTCCTCCAAAAATTGAGATATTTTGGATCTGTTTGTTTGATTTAATATAGCAAATTATTCTTTGTTAACGTTCAAATTTATTCATGTTTAAACGAATTAGTTGTTTAAGCATCTGCTTTTAACTGAAGGGTACAACAAAATGGATTGCGCAAAATTGGTCAATGAAAAAATAATGTGTGTGCTATCGATGTAATGAAAAGACAAATACATAATAATAGATACTTTAACATAATTTTAATAAGATACAAAGCAGATTTTTTTTATTCCTTATTACAAAAGTTATGCTTAGTTTCGTTTTCTTTCAACATGACCGCCATTGGTTTCTTGAAAAACCAGCAAGATTCACGGAACAATTAGTGGTTGGAGATGAGGCGGCCTTTTTTATGAATGGTCTAGTGAACAGACAAATCTGCCGTCAATATGCACCAAAAAATCATCCACCTGAAAATCATATCTACGAAAAGAATAACTCTAGACAAAAACTGTCTCTCTGGGTAGGACTGTGCGGTAATGGAGCGTTAATTGGCCTGGTCTTTTACGATGGTAATCTAAATGGTGAAGCTTACCTAGAAATGATAGACCGAGAAATCCTTCCACAAATACGTATTGCTTATGGAAACCGATTTAATCGTATTTGGTGGGTGCAAGACGGAGCTCCTGCTCACAGGAGAGTTATTGTGAAGGAACGCTTGCAGGAAGTCTTCCACCAAAGAGTAATTGCTACAGGCCATGACATTGAATGGCCTCCCAGAAGCCCTGACTTGATCCCGTGTGATTACTTTTTATGGGGTCATTTGAAAAATAGAGTATTTGCATCACAACCTATCAATTTAGATGATTTGAGGACTCGCATCACAGCTGAAATCAACTTGTTAAAAGACAATCCAGATCTTATCAAAAGAGTGATGGGGAAGATGAGAGCTCGACTCCAGATTTGTATCGATAGGAATGGCGGTCATGTTGAAAGAAACCGAAACTAAGCATAACTTTTGTAATAAGGAATAAAGAAAAATCTGCTTTGTATCTTATTAAAATTATGTTAAAGTATCTATTATTATGTATTTGTCTTTTCATTACATCGATAGCACACACATTATTTTTTCATTGACCAATTTTGCTCAATCCATTTTGTTGTACCCTTCAATTAAAAGCAGATGCTTAAACAAATTCGTTTAAACATGAATAAATTTGAACGTTAACAAAGAATAATTTGCTATATTAAATCAAACAAACAGATCCAAAATATCTCAATTTTTGGAGGAGTTAGTACAATCTAAAGTTGGGTGTACTTTTTTGTGGGACATACTGTATATTGAAAAAACACCAAAAATAGGAAATATATTTTAATAAAAAAAAACATTTTATACAAATTTGCACAAGATAATATATATATTTTCTTATTCAGTTTTGATTGGTTATTCAATATATATTGCTGTTATAGCTGGGTGTGACTGGGTCAAAAAACGAATAATAACCGAAAATATATCTTATGTTGTACAAACTTGTTCAAATATACTTTTTTTAATAAAATATATTTCCTGTTTTGGCTATAATGTACATTTTTTCATAAAATATTTTTCATGATTGGGCTATTTTTTTCTACTCTGCGACTTAATTAGTTGGTTGAGTTTTGTTCTGGCTATTTTTTTTTTTTAATTGGATTCAGTTTAGTGGTGTTTGTGATAGAATTATGACGTGCCATTCGTGTGATTTTGACTTTGAGAGCTTGATTCGTCATGTGCCCGAGATCAAGACAAAGGATTGGATGTTTTTATAATTACGGCGTTATTCTCTCATCCTTAACTTGCCCGAAATGTGACAGTGAGTGCCTAATACGAAAAGATCAGGAGATATTTAGGTGAAATAACCAATATTAACCCGTTAGGTTAATTGAATGCTCGGTTAGGTTAATTGAATTCCCGGTTAGGTCAACTGAAGACCTGGTTAGGTTAATTGAATGCCCAGTTAGGTCATCTGTACACCCTTAATGATTGGTTAGGTTAAGTCGTGATATTTTCGTTAGTGTAAATGAAAATGATGAGAGCAAACCTTTCTGGTTAATTTTGAGGTGTTTTGTACGAAACTGCCATCCGTTTCCTGTGCAAATGTATAGTTTTCGAGATGACGATATCTCGAAAACTAACCATTTGCACAGGAAACGGATGGCAGATTCGAGCAAAACACCTCAAAATTGACCAGAAAAGTTTGTTCTCATCATAAAAACAGACAGGGTGTAAAAACGAATAATTACCAATTAACTATAACAATGTGAATATAAACGCAAGTATATAAAATTCAGAACTTTCCAAAAGTAAAGTTATTGGCAATATCCAAAAGTAGAAGCAATATCAGAGAGCTCTGGAAATGCGTCCGCTCAGTACGGAGTCTGGCTGACGATAGGCATAGAGCGCCTGATGTTATTTATTTAGACTTTATAAAAGCATTCGATACAGTTTCGCATAGAAGATTAATTGCGAAGGTTAAAGCGCGCACTATACGTGGTCAGGTAGCTAACTGGTTAGAAGAATGGCTTCGTGCCAGGAAGCAGAGGGTCGTTGTTAATGGTAGGGAATTGGGGTGGCTGGATGTAAGTAGCGGTGGCTCCCAGGGTTCAGTGTTAGGCTCATTGCTATTCTTAATCTGTATGAACGACATAGATGTAGGCTTGACCAGTAACTGTCAAAATTCGCGGACGATGCTAAAATAGGCGGTAAAGTTCTTAATGAGGACGATAGAAATAGGCTCCAAGACGATATAAATAGGATTATGGAATGGACGGATAAGTGGCAGATGCAATTTAACGTAGACAAATGTAAAGTTTTGCATATAGGTTCTCATAACAATAATTACACGATG
Organism: Bathynomus jamesi; assembly: GCA_023014485.1. Classification (NCBI taxonomy): domain Eukaryota; kingdom Metazoa; phylum Arthropoda; class Malacostraca; order Isopoda; family Cirolanidae; genus Bathynomus; species Bathynomus jamesi. The sequence goes on from JAJOZX010002852.1 coordinate 435,085, forward strand.
GACGATAGACAGTTAGCGAGCGTTGACGAGGAAGTAGATTTAGGTAGGCGTATCTAAGGATTTAAAAGTTAGGAACCAGTGCCTGGAGTCTTGTGCAAAAGCTGATAGGATGTTAGGCTTCATAGCGCGTAATTTCGAATTTAGCTCGAAGAATATTATATTGCCCTTTTACAAGTCCCTAGTCAGGCCTCATTTGGAATATGCCGTTCAGTTTTGGTGCCTGTATTTGCGTGAGAATATTGATAGGTCGGAAAGGGTTCAGCAACGCGCCACGAAACTAATTCCGTTACTACGCAACAAGTCTTACGAAGATAGAATTAAAGAGTTAGACTTGCATTCACTCGAGACGAGGAGATTAAGGGGGGAGCTTATTGAAGTTTTCAAAATCGTTAATAAAATCGATATCGTAAATTTTGACATTGTTCATTTTCGATAATAGCAATACTTGTAATAACATTTAAATTATGTGGTAGGCGTTTCATTACTGACATCGCTAAACACTTTTTTACGTTTAAAATAATTGATAAATGGAATAATCTTCTCGCGTCCGTTAATATGTTTAAAAACCTTTTTAGATAGGCATTTTAAAATATTAACGTCGTTTAAAATAATAAAACAATTAGCAACAGGAGCTCTGGGGGTAATAGTCGCGGTTTGAGTCTGTTGACGATTAATGCCAGCTTGTGACATGTCAGCGTGTGATATGCCAGCAATAAAATTATATTATTAAAAAAAAAAATTATACTAACGAACTTAGATGTAGCTCGTAGCGTAAACTAACCCACTTTTTGTTATATATTCATACTTTTTTTGTTCTTTTCTCATCTTCTTTACTTGCATATCTGTAGTTTGCATGATATGACAGTGTTTCTTTGAGTTAAGACTGTATTTGCATGGTTTGTAAGGGTTCTTATTTTACTTATTTTCATCTTTCACCCCTTTCCTATTCTCTTTGACTATTTTTCCGACTTGTCGGCATTGGCCGGCGGATAATGATGGTGACTCTTTCTCTCTCTCTTTCTGAATGAATGTTAACCCACGAATGATAGGTTTTGCTACTTACTTAACCCCTTATTCTCTTCTTTTAACTCCCTATTCTTTTCTTTTAACCTCCTACTCTCTTTTGGTATTTGGTATTTCTGCTGAGCATCTGAAATTTAGTAGTGACAGATTAGTGCCTCTGTTAGTTTTGTGCTTTACAGGTTTACTCATACATGGTGTTTTGCGGCTCACTATGAATAAACAACTCAGAGGAAAATGACCATTTTATTTTTCGAATCATTTATATTAATTCTATCACCATACAATTTACAAATGCAGTACCAGTCCATGCAGGCAAGACAATTGTTTACTGCAAGATTTTCATAATTAGAAGTGTACTTTCTTTGCCTTCTCTCTAGCAAAGTGGTAAATGATTCTGATGAAATTTAAAGTACGGGCTAACTGGCTTTCAATTACAATGGTTCCCAGATCTGTCAGTCTGTCTTGGGCATTGGTGGACCGCAGATAATATTTTATCTGTTTCAGTTTGACTATGATAATCTCTATAAAATGTATGTTCATTAATTATATTTTCTCTCTGTTATTTAATCAATTGCTTTATTACTATTTTTAGATTTTATCCCCCCTCTTTCCGGGCCCCCTAGAGGTCCGGGCATCGGGGATTTATCCAGGCTTCCCTATCCTCTCGGCGGCCCTGCCTGTTAAGTCTGAAATAAAGTGTTTATTGTTGTTGTTGTCCATGAAAGAACTTAGATCATTTTGCGGAGGTAAAAGCAAAGAAGAAAAAATTTTAAAAATATATTATTTTTATATTCATAAGTTTCATGTAAACCTGTCTCAAACTCTTCTATGTTTATTTTTGCTAATACTGATTTAGTATGTTTTGAAATATATACTGTACTCCATCTAGCTGAATTTTTCTCTTTACATTAAAAAATCTAACCCTTCTTGCTCATTCATTATATTTAATTAATTAGACAGAGAAACTTAATAGGCTTTACATATTTTGGTTCCAAATTAACCAACAACGTAAAGTTTAAAATTTTACTGATGGGACCCCCCTCCGAGGGGGGCCCCATCAGTGAAATTTTGACACGGGCCCTTCCGTTCCTAGTTACGCCACTGCCAGGGATATGATATTCTCTGGAAGAAAATCTCTACTCTCTGTACTTAACCAGGCTTCAGTAATTGCTACAACTTCAAATCTTTGGTCAAGGACAATACTTAATAGTTCATCAAATTTAAATCTTAAACTTTGAGCATTAATATGAAATACATTTATAAAGGCTTGAGTACCGCAGTAGAATCGAGGTTTTTCGTGGAGGCAATCGTTCACTGTATGGAAAATTTATGTTAGACTGGTCGCTTTCGTAGGTTTACGCCATTTTTGGACTGAAAAGACATCGCAGAGCTAGGTAATAGTCTATCAAGACGAGCTGCCCCCACGCCATTCAGGTGAAGACTATCACACAAAAATAAATCTTTTATTAGAAAAATGACTTCACAGATCGACAAATTCAACATTTTCATGTTAACAAAGGGACTTAAGAATATTCATATTATTCTTGTAGGTAGCTCTGCTGAAAAAGTTATTGAATTCTGTTCTTCTTGCGAGAATTCCTGAAAAAAATTAATTTATTTGTCCTCTCCTTTAGAGTCCGCATCAGCCGCTTGTGTTTCTCTATTAGCTCCTCTGACCTGGAAATCTTAACATCGTTAGTCCCAACATGCACCATAAATATCACACTATCATCATCATTTTTACCAAACTCGTATATGGAGTCCGTGATACCGTCAACACGGGATCTGGGATAGAATTCCTCCTCCTCCGAGTTGGGTTCCTGCTGCAGAACTCCTGTAATTGACCTCGATTAATGGAATCCCCAACCGGCCTAATTTCCTGGGTGTCATTCTGCTCTGGCTCTAAGACAGAAAATCTATTAGTTATAACTACTCTTAAGCAAGGTTTATGCTGACTAGGTCGGGCCCCATTTCGAACTGGCTCAAACGGTCGATCCCCCGAAGATGAAAGGGGTGCGGGAATGACGACTGGTTGGGGATTTGTCATAGATTCTTCGCGCGATCTTCGTTCTGTGTGAGAACTCGCGTTCAGACTCTCTGAAACAAAATCCTGAACCTTGCTGCTTGTAGCATGTCAGAATAGGCGCGGTGTGTAAGGAAGTGCATCTGATGAATTTTAGCATGAAATTTGGTGTATGGCAAAACGGATTTGGGGCATGACAAAGTAAATAAAACATTTCCTCCATTCTACCATGGGATTGAGTGTTGTATCGCTAAGTTGGAAATGCTGTTTGGCACATCATAAGGTAGAATCAGTGGAGGCACTTGTCGGTTTGCTAGTAACTCCAGCTTGAATGGGTATAAAGGATAGAGGGGCCCACCCATGGACAAATGAACACTTGCCAGACAAATGGAGTTTCTAGCGGGTACTGGAAAAAATTGCAAACTGGCAGAAGTACAAAGTTCCAGAGTCAAGAGCATTAGAAGATTCTCTGGAGTATCCGCAAGTAAAACAATCCGTTTCAATTGTTGGTTGCCTAATGAAAGAAAACTAATTTATCTGGAAACTAAACACAATGGTTTGATGTTCAGAAATAAGGTTTATTCATTCAGTGTAGCATTCTAAAAGAGTTTCTGGTACATAAATTGTTAAAGCGTGAACGGGCAATTCTTACAACTGGCGTTATCATTGCTGTGGCGGATCCAGGGGGGTTCGGGGGGTTCGATCGAACCCTCCTAAACCAGAAAGCCCCGCTCCCAAAGCTAACTGACTGAACATACAAGTTATTTTACAAACAACACTAAAAGCATGTAATATGCCTTTTTGTTTCATTTGTTTCAGATCGTTAGTCGACCCTGTGTCTTACTTTAATACTCAAAAGTCTAAAAAGCAATATTCATTCAAAGTATTTATTCAGTAGAATTTTCGGTTTACAATGTCAAGAAGAGTTAAACAGCAACCAAGAATTGACCGATTTTTTGGTCCATCAAGTTTGGTCCATCCCACGTCATTGGCAAGGTTAGTAACTGTATTGTAAACTAAACCAATGACTTTAAAAACTACTTACAGTTACGTACTGATCGATTGCTCATATTAAATTCATTGTCTCTCGTTTTGACAGTGATGAAGAAGGCTAAAATAATCTACCCAGAGTGCAAAGAGGATTCGCAGTAGCGCCAGTGATACCGGTAGGAACACGTGTTGTACGACAAGCTGACTCACAGAAAACCATTCTTCTTGTTTTGATATATTTTACGGTTAAGACTAAAAACTAAAGTAAGTTAAATCTTATTTAATTTTCTTGATATAATTATAATAGCTCCGCATTTTATTTTTATTGCAGGTAACCCTGCTTGCCATGCATCGGTACATGATATTGATGTTGGTGCCCTGTTGCGTCAGAAAATTCCTGTTAGATCTCTGCAACAAGCTGAAAAGTTCAATGTCATAACTAACCATTTTCAACCAGGAAAGGATTATTCTTTCCCCAAAGTGTTTATGAATGGTTGTAATCGGTCTTTTCAAAGCTCTTGGCAACAACGCTATCCTTCGCTGGTGTACAGCAAGGAATGCGATGGTGGTTTCTGTCTCCCATGCATTCTATTTGCTACACGAGAAAACCTTAGTGCTCTCGTGAACAGTCCATTTACACGGTGTACAAAAGTAAGTATGGTATGCAGTCAACACGAGAACGCTCTTTACCACGTACGTAGATGCTATGGTCGCTTATGACAATTTCCTCGCCACAAGTCGAAATCCTGAAAAAAGTATCCAGGTGCAAATTGAAAGTCAACGTACCTACACAATCCACAAAAACAGAGAAGTTATTAAAAGCGTGACAAAAATTGTCCATCTTTGTGACAAATAGTGCATTGCCTTAAGAGGTCACAGAGATGACAGCACAGCCGCCCAAGGCGCAAACAGGGGCAATTTTCTTGCTTTGCTGGAATTTCGTGTCGATGCTGATGATGAAATCTTAAAAAACCATTTAGCAATATGCCGCGCAAATGCAAGATATTCCAGTAAATCAATTCAAAACCAAATTATTGGTCTAACTGGGGATCAAATTAGGGATTCGATTATCAAGGAGATAAAAGAAGCAAAGTTTCTTTCAGTTCTTTGCGATGAAATGACAAACAATGCAAATCTTGAACAATTATCGCTTGTTTTGAGGTTTGTTAACAAGAATTGTATTATTCGCGAAGAATTTCTAGATTTTAAAACCAGTGAACGCATAAGTGGGCAAGTTATCTCTCAATTGATCCTGGAAAACTGGAGCAGTATGGTCTAGACATAGCAGACTGCCGTGGACAAGGGTATGATGGCGCTTCAAACATGTCCGGCCAGGCCCGAGGGGTGCAACGCATAATAGTTCAGCGAAACCCCAAGGCAATATATGTGCATTGCAATTCTCATGTCCTCAATCTCATCGTCGTAAAAGCTTGTAGCCTACGCAATATGGTAGGAACCATAACTGAGATTTCTAACTTTTTAAATTATTCTTCAAAGCGACAGAGGTGTCTGGAGAAAGTAATAAGCTTGGATCAGCCAGAATCACAAAAATCAAAGATCCGAGACCTTTGCCGCACTCGTTGGGTAGAACGCCATGAAGCATATGAAACATTTGTGCTCTTGCTGCCAACAATTATTAAAACATTAGAAGTTATTACAAATGAACCACAGTACCAGCAGTATAGTTCTGAAACACATTGGAATTGGGATAAAGAAAGACACTCCAAAAAGCATACAATTTCTATCACGCGTGTTGTTCGTTTCAATTTCTTATTTCCTTTACTGTTGCCATGAAAACTTTAGCAGTCATCAAGCCGTTAAGCATCAAGCTTCAGAAGAAATCAAACGACATCGTGAAGGCTTACAACATGATCTCGGACACACAGAAAGAGCTGAAGGAAGTGAGAGATAAAGCTGACGACGTGTTCAGGGGATAGTATTCGCAAGCTGTGCAGATCAGTTCCGATGTGGGTACTGAACCCAATGTACCAAGGACAACTGCCGGACAACAGCACAGACCAAATACTCCTCATGACACACCTGAGGAATATTATCGTCGTACTCTATTTCTTCCTTTTCTGGACCATATTATGCAGATGTCTATAAGGTACGTTTGTAGAACACGAACTTCTAAATTCTAAAAATCTGACAGTTTTCCGTAACACGATGGCAACGCCAACCGATCTGGATCCGCCCTCTGCATTCTCCACCTAATTAATGAACTCTTTTTGTTATAGATTCGGTCCCACTCAGAAGATTGCTGTTCAGTTAGTTGGTCTCGTTCCCAGAGTCACCGTTGAGCCAGCAACAGACATTACTGAGATTTCTGTGATGTACGAGTCAAACCTTCGCAGCCCTGGGACTCTTGACATCGAATATATGCGATGGAGGAGAAAGTGGCAGTCAGAAAACGCCAAACCAGATTCGCTTCAACCTGCATTAAAGGTAGATTATAATTCTTCGTATGCCCATCTTGGAGTGACAATTCTTCGTATGCCCATCTTGGAGTGACCATTCTTCGTATGCTCCGATTGTTTAATATTTACTGTAAAATTTTCTAGCTTAATTGTAACTTTATCATTTTTTCTTTCCAGGCTTGCGATGCCGATATATTCCCAAACATCAACTGCTTCTTGCGAATTGCTTGCACCATACCCGTCACTTCTGCTGACAATGAACGTGCCAACAGTACCTTGAAACTTGTGAAGGGGTACCTTAGGACTACTATGTCCACGGAGAGATTGTCGGGCTTGGCGTTGATGAGCATTTATTACGACAAGCCCGTGGATTACGAAACTGTAGTTCAACGGTTCGCTGAACAGCAGCCCCGACGAATGGCGCTCGTCGATCCAGTCCTTGAGAGTAGGGAGATTAACTGATATCTCAGTCAACCCAAGACTTTGTCAAGAAATATAATAACTTCAATTATATTAATAAACAAATCTAGAATGATAAAGTATGATTTTCAAAAGAAATTTAAGTTTTGAGATTGTGAAATTTTCGTAAACGGTGTTTCTTTAAGATTTATCACGAATTTTGTCTTTCCTTGTATAATTTCTTGCAAATCAGAACATAATTTAGATGTAAAAGCTAATAAACTTGAACAAACACCCCCGCAAATTTCTTAAAAAAAGCGTTTCTGAGAGCCTTAATTTTCAAAATTTTCCAGGAAGCATGCACCCGAACCCTCCTAGAAGCCTTCGGCGTTCATACCGAACCCCTCTCCAGCAAATCCTGGATCCGCCTCAGCATTGGCATGGCCCTGCATGATGATGAGGGCCCAATAGTGTGTTTTTATTTTATGGTAATGGGCACAAGTTAGATGGAGTATTACAGTTTAAGGTGGAAGGTTAATCACTTTCAGTCCTCAAAATTTATTTCATTGGTCTGTGTCAATTTATTTCATTGGTCTGTGTCAATTTATTAAGACATTGTGTACACATCTAATACGGGTATAATTGCAGGAATAATACTGTTAAGTTAGTTAATTTAGATACTGAGTTCTAATTCCTAAACTGTAGGTGCTAATTATTATTAAAACTTTCCACTGCAACGAATTGAGTCATTTTATGTCAACTAATTGAGTTAAATTTGAATGTGGGAGTGTAATCGAGTCAAGAAAATCATTCCCAAAGTAAAATTAAAAGATTGGCAAGCTTGTATAATATTGTCTTGTTAGTATTAAAGTGTTCTGTTATATAAAATTATTTTCCTATTTGGATATTATTAGCCTGGGGGTAGCATTGAGAAGTCACATCAGCTCTATGGGATCACAATTCTAGTTGATTGGAGCAGTATAGTCACAAATCTGTGACAAGTTGAAACAAAATCCTGCAGCGAGTTGAACCTTGCTGCCAAAGCACTAAATTTCTCTCTCAATGTAGTTGCTCTCTCTATTTCTTCGAAGTTCGTCTCTCGACGAAATCACCTCGTTTCGTAGTTCTTGTCGGTTTACACAAAATCTACAAACTAAAGGGTTAGTAGAGATATCGGTAAAAAAGTATTGAGGAAATTTTCCACTGCAGTCGAACACTCGCTTATGTTAGGGGTCATATCTTGAAAAATACTCTCACGAAAAATTAAAATTAATTTCCCAATTTAACAGGTAGGCAAAAGAATCTGAAAAGAATTATGGATTAGTGATCTGAAAACAGGAAGCAAGAGTCCGGAAAAACCAAAAGAAAGAATTTTTACACACGCACAATTTTACTTTGTCTTTACCGCTGTCTCTAGGGCAGCGGTTCTCAACCTTTTTTTCTTCCGTACCCCTTGAACTCTTTTAAGGGATTTTCTGGATTTTCGAGAGGCAGAGAGAATTTTTACTTTCTTTACGACCGTGTGACTCGTGGCCGTTTGTTAATCGTATGTAAAATTAAAAAGGTTATATTTTCAGGACCCCGTCGTGTACCCACTAAGTTTCCTTCGCGTACCCCAAACAACAAGCACGTGGTGGATGTATTAAATATAAAGAACTAAGTTTCGTGTGAAATAATTATTAAATATGCAAATAAAGCAGAAATAATAATAAGAAACAATAACGAAAAATTCTAAATTTCTTCAATAACACTGGGTAACAAAATTTGAAAAATTTTCTGTTTATTGTGATTTTTCTGTCGTTTCTTAATGATTTCGGGGCGCTGATTCCAAAAATGATATTGGTTTTGCTCTATCATCAACCGTTTCAAAAATATAGGTTATCACACTTTTCATAATTGCAAAGTATATAAAGAAGGCTAACATAAATATTTTCTGAAAATAAAAACACTATTGGAAATTAATGTTTATTGAGCCAAAATTGTTTGACAAACCCAAAATGGTGCAAAGGATATAATATACTGTATATCATGAGGAGAACCGATAAGAGAATAACAAGCCTCGTTATGCAGTGTGCGTTCCTTAAAAATGCACTGAAGAACGCGACTTCCGCGTATGAACGTTCTTATCCTTTCTGATCAGCGACCATACGTAGTCTCCCATCATGGAAGCATCCCAATGGCCCTGGTACCTTTTCTCCATCGTTTGAATATCTTGATGGAATCTTTCGCCATGTTCTTCACTCACATTGCCCAGGTTATCACGGAAAAAGTCTAGATGTGAATGCAGATAGTGTAATTTTAAAGACATATGGCACCCCATTTTGCCATAGCACTTAATCAAGTTTGACACTAACTCCTTATAGTTTGGTGCTTTATGGTTGCCTAAAAACCCACGAACCACATCACGGAAAGCACACGAAGCCTCTTTTTCGATCGGAGTCATCTTGGCTTCAAGGTTATTTGAATTCAACAGCGCCTTGACTTGTGGTCCTACAAAGATGCCAGCCTTGACTTTGGCCTCAGAGAGTTTAGGGAACATGACCCGAATCTGTTGGAAAACTTCCCCTCCAAAATCTAACGCAGTTACACACTGCTTAATTAGACCCAACTTAATATGGAGAGGTGGTAGCAGAACTATGTCAGGCTTCGCAAGAGGTTCCCTGAGTATATTGTACTTTCCTGGTTGCAGTCCTTCACGTGGAGGCCACTGAACTGTTTTATAGTGCTCAGTTGAAGCCCTGCTATCCCACAGGCAAAGAAAACATGAATATTTAGTAAACCCTCCTTGTAAACCTAACAGGAAACCAATCATTTTGAAATCACCACACACGTCCCAGTTATATTGTTCATACCTGATTTGAGTGAGCAGTTGTTTGACATTTTCATAGTTCTCTTTCATTTGAACAGAATGTGCAACTGGTATAGATGGATATTTGTTCCCATTGTGGAGTAGAACAGCTTTTAAACTCCGAGTTGAACTGTCAATAAACAGGCGCCACTCTGAGGGTATATGTGTTAATCCAATAGCTGTGAATAGACCATTAACCTCGCTGCAATAACAGAGAGAGCCATTGACATCGTAGAACCTTGCAAACTCTTCATGCCGCTTTCGGTATACAGTGCTCTTGCAGTCTTCTCCAAACAAATTCCACTCTTTGAGTCTGGAGGTCAGAAGCTCAGACCCTGATTTCGTCAGACCCAAATCTCTAATTAAGTCGTCCAATTCCCTCTGATTTGGAAAGTGAGAGTTTGTACTGAAAGTTACTGTATATTCTTCATCATGACTGTCCTCACCAGCCGACATCTCAGATGAGCTAGCTGCATCCTCATTTTCAACCTGCAAAGCAAAGAAACAAACTATAGGCATAGCTATATATGTAGAAGAGCATCAGCACTAAGAAAAATCGACACATAATGACCCACAGTCTGTAAATACAGAAGGTAAAGTAATGGACGTGGTATTGGAAGACCTTCGCCATGTGGTACAGGAGCTAGTATGGACGACGCTATGCTTGGATACTGAAGAGTCTGCCTTCCTTTAACTTTCCTGTACTTAGAAACATCTACCATGCAGTAGTAGCAATCGTCGTGGTGGATCTTTGGTTCTCTCCATATTCTGGGTACCGCAAAGGGCATTGCCTTGCGTACTCCCCGCAGCCACCCTTCAAGTGTGGAGCGGCAGCTTCCACAGATCATATGGGGTGCCCAGGGCTTATCTTGGTCACCCATAGGCATACCAAAATAGAGCCGATACGCGATCCAGAACTTGGTGCCTTTCACAATCTTGTGCGATACTTGCTTTGGGCCTATGTAATACCCACAAACGTAGCAGAATATATCCGGCGAGTGTTTACAAGCTCTAGTTGCCATTCTCTTTACCAAACTGTACTACATTAATCATAGCCTGCAGATATAGAGAGAAGAGTTATTAAATCTGCAACAGATTACAGATTCCAGAAAAAAGATGTATTCACAACACTGAAATAATGTTCGCAATAAAAAAGGATCGATAACACTCAAATCGTCAGCACAGAGAAGCACAGAAACACAGTACCTCAGTGCTGGTAACCATCAGACAAACAACCTGCTTTCTTTGTGTGCTCACACTTACTGACTTCTCAGACTCTGCGCTCTTCTTTATATAGCACAGTGGAAGTTTCGGGTAATTTCTAGAGCAAGAAACTGTCAACGAACATCCGGATTGTTCTCAACAATTCCTAATTATTCTGATATTGCTGCGCCCATAATAACATTGTACTGGTAAAACATGAAAAATGGATTATCTCTGAAACCATTGATGATACACACAAACCAACGCCAGATTTGGACTCAGCGCCCACAAATGCATATAAAAACAAAAAATTCTATATAAACAGAATCAGTGTTACACAGTGTAATAATTAAATATGTATATTAATAGAACAGAAATACTGTGATAATAATAAACAGTCAACTTGTATACTCGCATGCAACGGTAAGCGATAAACTCCACACTAAATACTTTAGTAATCAAAATAGTAATATAAAATAATTTAAATCACTAATGAGCAAAATGTTAGTAAAATGACAAATTAGACAATCAAACACTGCAATCAATCAGGTACACACAAAAAAATATAGACTTTAATCGTTTTTCAGGAGCTTTATAAAATGCCTCCGATCTCAGCAACAGGATAAAAATGCTTTAACGTTTTGAGTAAATAATCATTTTATTGGTTGCTTTTATTAATAACCAAAAATAATTCGCGAGCTATATATTCACGCTTTGTTTATCATTCTCGAACACCACAGCTGACAATTCTCCAGCGAAAAAGATGGGTTTAATATCTAAACTACTTACTATGGAGTTGTACGAATTTATAGATATTGTTAATATTATCTCTTAGTATTAGAATACAGTATTATACTTTTAAGTACAAAAAATCAACTGTAACATACACTTTAGATCAAACATGGCACCACTGTTTGAGTAAAATTTATATTTTCTTTTCGCTACTGCTATTTGTTAAGATTTTAAAAGCAGTGAAGTTTACATACTGTTTATACTAGCAGCACGAGCTACGTCATGGCCAATGTCGCAATGCCGCTTCCCGTCGCTTCCCGTCCCTTCCCGTCGACCAGCGAAGTTAAGCGACAGTGAGTCTGAGTAGTAGTTGGATGGGGGACCATCCTTTCCGTCCATTATGTAGCGATCTATGCGTAGTTTGGATCCCATGTAAAGCTGCAGGCTCCGCTGTCTTATGACCACAGATGTTCCGGAGGAGGTTGAACAAACATCATGCTAATCTATAACTTAAAAAAAAAACGCCTTCATTTTTGGAAAAATTTCTTTCAAAATTTAAAAAAAAATGAAAACAGTATTACACAATCTTCCAAGGTAGTAGTATGACCGAAAAATGTTCGAGTGCATATGCAATTGCAATGTTGATCAATTGTTGCAAGGTGCCAGCCCCTCCCCCTTGGGGTAATGGGGGGAGGGGGTTATGGGGAGAGGGTAATGGGAGAGAGGGTAGGGGTGATGGGGGATGGGGTGGGGGTGATGGGCAGGGGGTTAGACCCCAAGTTACATAAATGGGGTGAGGGGTTTTTGGGGGAAGAGGGAGAATGACCTCCCCCAAAAGGGGTAACTCTAACGTGCCCTCGCCGTAGGCGAGCTTGCGAAGCACAAGCCCCGCCCGTAGGGCAGGGAGCCGAAGGTTCTGCTTGTACAATTATAAAAAAGAAGAAAATTACCTAAAATAGTGTAAACTAAAACGTAACATAGGCTTATGAAGAAAAAAAAGTGATGCAGTTACACTTCTCAACAAAGTTGTGTATGAATATTACACCACGAAATTTTATTCTTTACCCTTTATCCCATCCATTCCATGAACAGTGCAGACAGTTCAAACATTGGAAATACAGGGTGGGAGAAAAGTCTAAGGATTTTATACATACAAATAATATGTTAATAATAAATAAATTCCAATGATATCACTGCAGTGCATACGATACTTTCCAAAGCAACTACACAAGGCCAGGAATGACCCAAGGATGGAACAGGAAGGCCCTAGGCTCTAGCCCTAGTTACCGCCATGCCAGTATGGATGGAATACAGCAATGAATTGAAAGTGCATCTTGTATCGTGGGCTGTTCCTTACAATAATTGTGAAAAAGTTTGCGTTTATTTCAAGAAACGTTTGGAAGCAGGGAGCCTGGTAAAAGATCGTTCAAGAAGCGGGCGGAAGGCCAGTAACGGCGATAGGAGACAACAACAAAGAAAATGTTCTGGCCAGTTTTCAAGTCGATCCAACAAATTCAATGAGAAAAGTCGCAGAGCAATTGGGTATTTCCAAATTTTCAGTATGAAAACTATTGAAATCACAGGGGCACCACGATTACAAACCCATTTATTCTCAGCTCATATATGATTATGTTTCTGATAGACTGCTGCAATTTGCTGAAACAACGAGACAAAAATTCAACAGTGATCCAGATTTCCCTCGAAAGATCAAATTTTCAGATGAATGTGTCTTCGGTCTAACGAGTAAGGGAAACAAACAACATTCACTACTGGGCGAAAGAAAAATCCCAAAATACGATTGGGTAAATGGCTACGCTAACAGTTTGGGAGTGCATTGATTATTCAGGACTCGTTTCTTTTGACATTTTGAGAGATACGATGGAAAACGCTATTGCCAGGTATTGAGAGACAAAGTTTTGTCACAGTTTACTAATGCAGGAATTGACTTTATCAACATGATGGAGCGCCGCCACATTACTCTGCAGTTGCCCGTCAGATTCTGGATACGAACCTTGAAGGAAGATGGCTTGGGCGGCGAGGTCCCATCGAGTGGCCAGTCAGATCACCTGATTTAAGCTCATTTAACCCCATGTGATTTCTGGCTTTGGACTTATTTGCGTGACAAACAACTGAAAAGGAGCCCACTCGATATGAAGAGTTTCACAGAGAGAATCCACAAATGTTGCATCGCGGATGGAGAACTCTGACGATTAAATTACAATTTAACAAAATATTTGTATAAATAAAATTTTTATAGACTTTTTGTTTGATTTGTTTTATCATTTGAACACTTATCCGTAAAGTGTTGTTAATTAAATAGTTTTATGTATAAAATCCTTAAAGACTTCTCCCACCCTGTATATAGAGTATACATACGAAATATGATAGTAAGAGAATGACGTCTTCAAATGTCTGCCACTCAGAAATTCACACTTATAGAGACAGACCTGTACATCTCTCGTTAATACGTATTCAGAATGTTGGGTTAAAGATTATGAATTGTCCTGAAAAGGACCATGTTTCATTTATTCCAAAGGCTCACCAGAGGAAATTATTTTTGCTTTATAAACTCGCTACTTCCTTAGAATATAATATATACACACTGTGGTTTAAAATTTATAAAGTTCCGTAGAGTGTGAAATGTTTCGATATCAATTTGCATTTAATTATGGCATTATTTTGATTAATACTTCGAAAATAAAGTAGTATGACCGAAGTTAAAATACGTATCGCTATGAATTGTTTTCATGCATGGTTTACTGAATTTATAGTGTAACACAGAAATAGACGATGCAGTGCAGAAAGTAAAATTGTTCTTATAAACTAATGACAATTTCACTGAAACATGAAAGTAATGGGTGTATCTCTTTTATTTCATTTGGTATAAAAGCATTAAGTCTAATGATTAAGCTTAAACAATAGAGTTGTTACAAACCGGTAAAAGAAATCGAGTACTCTTGAGATGAGGGAGAATAAAACGAAACCCCAAAGTACTGAGAATATTTGGGGCAATATATTATGACCATTGTTGGCCAAATACTCCCAATTTTACGAATTTTAAATGAAGGAAAATATGAAAAGGCTATCCCCAAGATTCAGGACGTAGAACTGGCAAAAAAAAAAAATAAAAAAAAATAATATATATATATATATATATATATATATATAATATATATATATATATATATACTTCTCTCTCTATTCCTCACTACATACATATGCATCTTACACACTACATAATCTTTTCAAAATTTTAAAAAAAATTGTATCAATTTCACGAGCCTCGGAGGGATCTTTTCCAAATGGACGACCCCACGGGATTTAGCTGAACATTTGTATACAGTACTAACAAATTTTTATATTCTAATAACAAAAAGGACTATTTTCCTGGAGAAATATGCGCAACATACGAAAAAAAATTCATTCATATGCGCACGAGTTTGCATGACGCATGACCGTTATCTAATTTACACCGCTCATGACGCCCGGATATGAGGTTGCTGTGTGGCGCCCGATTAAATGAATGGCCGGTTAGGTCAACTGTACACGCTTGACGATTGATTAGGTTAAGTAGTGATATTTTCGTTAAAACTAACGAAAATATCATGATTTAACCTAACCAATCGTCAAGGGCGTACAGTTGACCTAAGTAGTATGGCTGAAAAATGTTAGAGTGCAATGCAATTGAAGATGTTGCATAATGTTGCAAATGTTGCAGCCACCCCCACCCCCATAGTGCCAACCCCCACCCTTTGTTGCAACCCCACCCCTTGTTGCAACCCCACCCCTTGTTGAAACCTCCCCCTTTGTTGCAACCCCCCTTGTTGCGACATACACATACCCTTGTTGCAACCCCCATCCCCCTTGTTGCAAGGCACCCCTAAAATGGGGTAGCAAGAGCAACAAGGCGTTATGCAACTTGGAGGCGGAGTTATCCACGAAGCTGCAATGAACCCCGCTGGGGGGTGGGGTATGCAACTTGGAGGCATCCCCCAAGCTGCAATGAACCCCCCAAAGGGTTATACCTAACCTAAGAGAGAGGTGTTCGCCTGGCAGTAGCCAAGCGCATATTAAGACTTCAGCCGAGCTGCCGTTGTCTTATAGGACCCCTAATCAGCCAGTTGGCTTAATCGGCCAGTGCCTCCGGGAACCATCAGCCAGTGCCTCCAGGCATCATCCGCCAGTTGGCTTAATCAGCTAGTGCCTCCGGGCACCATCAGCCAGTTGGCACAGTGTACACACCCATCTATACTGTTTATGTGCATCGCGCGTTAAACTCTAAGGTGGAGGCGGGTTCGAGACCCGGCGCGGTTGCTAGCCAGGGTGACCTAATGATCAGCGTTAAACTGTAAGTCTAAGGTGGAGGCGGGTTCGAGACACGGCACGTGCTTCCACGGCTGCTAGCCAGGGTGCCCTAATGATCCGTGTTAAGCTGTAGGTCTAAGGTGGAGTGTAATAGTTCGATCAATTCGTACGGAAAGCAAAGGCGAGCCTATATACGTAAATTTACGGAAAAAAGTTCATCTAAAAATTCGTGTAAGCACTTCCCCGTTTAAAAGTGGGTCTAAGGTGGAATGTAATGGTTCGAACAATTCGTACGGGAAGAAAAGGCTATCCTATATATGTAAATTTCGGGAAAAAAGTTCATCTAAAAATTCGTGTAAACGTCAAACTACATTAATTATCTCACTCTCCGCCTGACTTAAGTCCAATATTACGGTATTTTTCATCTGTAATTTGCTGATATATATATATATATATATATATATATATATATATATATATGATACACACAGACCGTGCATGGAACAAGGAACTCTTCTGGGATAATTAAATCCTGTCTGCTTTGCAGATAGCTGGTGGCTGGTGAGGGAAGCTATATTTATGGGACCTCTTTGCGAGAGACCCGTTGCCCACCACGTCGGGCTTGCATCATGAAAAAGAAAAACTATGGTATTTGTCATTTACCATTACTTATTCGGACTATAGTGGATTTAATTATCCCAGAAGAGTTCCTTGTTCCACGCACGGTCTGTGTGTATCATAAAAAACTCAGGGAACCATTCTGAGTTCATTCCCATATATATATATATATATATATATATATATATATATATATATATATATATACACACTTTTTATTACCTAAAAATAAATGCGTTACCATACACTCATTCCTTTCCTCCGAACAAGCTCGCACCGCATTTGAGAGAATCCAGCACCATTGAACGTTTGAGCGCTTTAATACTTTAAAATATAAAAAGCGCGAAGAAAAATGGTAAATAAGGAATGATTGTTATGCTATGATGGGTCAGGCAAAATGAAGGGACCCACCTTTCTTAACAAATTTTAAAGTTTTGGATACTAAGCTTGGATGGTACTTATAAAAAATTGTTATAGATTTTGTTCCAAAATAAATCCTGGTTTTATTAGTAAATCTCTGATTTCCAAGATTCGAGATAAAATATGAATTTAAATCATACCTCACATTCCAACCTCAACCTCTCTCTCTCTCTCTCTCTCTCTCTCTCTCTCTCTCTCTCTCTCTCTCGAATACAAGATCGAAAATCAAATCGTTTCGCGTCTCTCCACGAATGTGGGCATCTGACACGCCCTGGATTAACCCGCCCGTTGACTTAGAAGGCCTAACCAGCCATTTGGTATAATTAAATAATAATAATAATAACGTTTTTATATACAACCGAAAGAATTAAATAAAACACCACCACATCATTCTTTATTTAGACAAATTATTGAATCCAACCTCACAAAATATATTGAAAATAAATATACATTCCTATACAAGCGGAAGACTATACGCAGGCTATCCATACAAAACATCACACGGATTTGTCCTGAAAAAATAAACAGCAGCAATCCGATAATCAGCCCGAATTTGATCCAGTATAAATTAATGTCTTTAACAAATATTTTTTACTTTAAGCCATACAAAACATCACACGGAGTTGCTGAAAGAAGAAAAAATAACCCACAACAATCAGCACACCTATAAAAAATATAAAATTTTGGTGCTATATATATATATATATATATATATATATATATTAGGGCGGGTCGATTTTCCACATGTTTTGAAATCGCAAGGTGAATAAGTGCCCAGTAGTTAGGTTTGGTTGAGAAATGAACCCAAAAAAATTTTTAGAGCAAACGGATAAGGGCCTGCTTGCGGATTTGCAATTAAAGTTTGTTATGATTTTTGACCCAATTTTCGTCATACGCGGTAGGTAAACTCGTCATTTTTGAAGACATAATATTAACTAATTATAGCTGTAGCAACTCAATATCATTTTCTATCCCAAGAGGAGACAATGCCTAATGTATATCATGTGTTTTAAGTGTAAAATGATAAAATTTCGTTGAAAAAACATGCATTTTTGCTAATTTATTCACATATTTTGGCTACAAAACTTGAAAAAATACTTTCAAAAGGTGATAAATCCAAAAAAATCACATGTTCTCATGTAAAAAGAAAAACTATTCATATAAATCATCATAAGATTAAGAATAATGTCCTTTTGACATAAATGCAGGACGCATCTTTCTGCTCAGTACTTTAGTAAGGATACATCTGTGACGAGTTTCGAACCCATACACGGTATGGGAAGCCTCTGTCACTAATTTCACACTCCTCTCAACACTCTGAGAGTGAGAAGGCAAGTCTGGAATGTCTGGCTTAGTGTTAGTGTCCATGAATGACTGGATTTCTTCATCAGATAGGTGCTGTGTGGTAGGTGGTTCCATGACATCAGGGTCAGTGAGGTCGATGAGCTCAAGCCAGTGATTTGCATTCCAATTCACCTGGGGAATTTTCTTCCCTGCTTCCTGGTTGCTCTCCATTCTATAAATGAAAAATGAAAATGAAAATATAAATGAAAATATAAATATAAATAAAAATATAAATATAAATGAAAAATAGTACTCAAATATTGCCGTTTCAATAATACAAACAAATTACCCACTTAAAGTGACAATTATAATATTTTTTCCATATTTTTTGGAGAATAACTCAGCTTTGGCAAAAAAAAAAAAATAATAATTACAAGAAGTGCAAAATTTACCTATGTCTGAGAGTGGGCATAGTCTGAAGCCCATGATTCCTGATTCTGTCTTCATCATCTTTCACCATGGCATAGAGGATGTTCTCAGGTCGGAGGCAGAAAACATTACCCTGGATGTTCTGCTTTACAATGCGTTTCACATCATCAAATGGAATCAGCCTCAGTTGGCTGATAGCAGAGAAGAGGATGCGAGGAGAATCATGCAGCTTAGAGGATGCCTTTATCTCAAACCATGCAGGAGCATAAACTCGAACAATGTAATGGACCAACTTTTTCAAATTCAGGTTTGGTCTGTTGTCTCTTGTGTATAAACAAAGAAGTCGTATGGCAAGAGTTAACCATCTTGCATGGTTAAGTGGACCAATCTTCCAAGCAGCCCATCTGTCATCTACTCTTCCTGATCCGATCCCTCTGCAATACTCATACAGAAGCCTTTGATCATGACTGAGGTCTTTCAGTACATCCTCTGGAATGTACCCTTCAATGATTGGAGTTTCCACAGCTTCAAACTGTACCTGAGGTTCATCCTGGATATCTTCTGCCCAAGGGGCCCGCTGAAACTTCTTGGGCCAGTTGTCACTCCATCCATTTTTATGAAAAGAGTTTTTAGTGGGAGTTCATTCTGATGCAGTGCTCAACCAATAGTGTGCAGTTTCCTCCCCAGAGTTTCTGCAAGTTTTACCACTAAACCACTCTTCCAGCCAGTGTTGGTTGCGGTATTATCAAGAAGAATGGCTCGGATACTTTCAAGGCTATTATATTCTTCAAGAACACTGAATGTCGCCTGAGCAAGGACCTCACCAGTGGCGCCTATAACAGGAATTGTTCTGTGGGTCAAGTAGGCGCCAGGAGATTTTCCATCTTCATAGGTGAAGGTGAGGTGATGTTCTGCGTCAACACACTTTCTGAGAACAGTTTCCCCTTCAGGTGTCTCTATTTCTTTGTAAGTCATGGTATTCTCGTCAACCTTCCCATCCACAGCAACACAAATGAGCTGTGTCTTTTTCTCTAATTCCACACCCTCACTAACTACCCTAATTTGGGCTTTGGCCCTGTCTAATTTGCACTTATCAATCATGATGTGATTGATGTCAACTTCAGGTCTCAGTAGGTGTTTGATGTCATGGAGCAAGGCATTCCCAAGAGCTGCGCCCAGATTTGATGAACATTCACCTCTGACAAGTTCCATAGCATATCTGGGA
>JAJOZX010002852.1:460000-579321 GCA_023014485.1 Bathynomus jamesi
TATCGGAAGTTAACTGGTCCGATAACGATAAATGGAAATTAACTCTCGTTAATAGTGCGTTAAAAAAGTTAACTTCGTTAATTAACTGTTATCGGATTAACGCTTTAGTGCCCAACACTGTTATTATTATTTATTTATACAAAACCTTTCATAATTTCATTCACTAGGTCAAATAATAACCGTGAGTATTTAAATCTGACATTTCTCACGTCAGATGATGTAGTGACGCCGCGCGGGAAGGACTAACAACTAAATTTCGATTTCGGTGCTGGTAAAATACAAAAATAGAATATATATATATATACTGTATATATATATATATATCTGTGTGTGTGTATATATATATATATATATATATCTGTGTGTATATATATATATATATATATATATCTGTGTGTGTGTGTATATATATATATACGACTATAAATTGCATCTCAACGGTATAGTGGTTGTGGAGGAGCGAGAAACATCTGTTTTATTTTTAATAAGAGCCCAGTAAAGCCTAAAGCTTGAGGGCCAAATTGAATAAAATAAATAGACAAGCTTCACAATTGTTTATGTCATTGTAAATTGCAAAACCGTCGTATTTATTTTACTATTAATAAAGGTAAATAATTTTTTAGACGGGTAGATTATAATCTCAGCGTTTGACAGTCAATTTGAATCTTAGACAATAAGTTAGGCTAGGTTAGGCTACGCTAGGTTAGGTTATATTATGTCCCTGTTTTATATATATACAGTGTCTCCATAAATGATTACCCTGATTAAAGCATGCTATGACTTTTAAATAAACACTCGTATTCAAACACAGTTTTAATCATGAATAGATAAACATACAAAGTTTTGATACATAGATAATGAAATTAATAAGCTTCCACATGTGCACCCCTAGTGGCACGTAAAATGTCTAAACAGTATTCACACTCACGCCACACATTTTCCAACATTTGTGGGTTAACTGTTGCAATTGCATCCGTAATGCGTTCTCGTAATGTCCTGATATCTGAAACAACTGTTGCATAATCTTTAACATGACCCCAGAGAAAGAAATCCAGTGGGGTAATGTCTGGTGTTCTTGAGGGCTATGGGATTGGCCCGTCCCTGCCAATCCATCGATTTGGAAATGTTGCGTCGAGAGTTTCACGAACAACATGCGCCCAATGAGGGGGTGCCCCATCTTGTTGGAAGATGACAGTTAGCTGCCTGTCCTGCAGCTGGGGGATGGCGTAATTGGTGAGCATATCCAGGTACACAGTTGCGGAAGCAGTGTTCTCAGCGAAGAAGAAAGGACCAGTTATCTGGTCATGCATTAGTCCACACCAGACATTGATCTTCGGACTGCCCCGAATATGCTCCCTTACGGCACGTGGGTTTTCCGATCCCCAAATACGCACATTGTGTCTGTTGACTCTACCACTAAGATGAAACGTAGCCTCGTCTGAAAAGCAGACACGTAACAAGAAGTCATTATCCTCGTCAATGCTGTTCAAAATGTCAATAGCGAAGTGTTCACGTTTTAGACGGTCATCAGGCTTCAGTTCTTGAAAAATTTGTACCTTGTAGGCGTGTAACTTCAAACGTTTGTGTAACACCTTGTGCACCGTAGACTTCGGTATCTTTAGTTGGCATGAAGCTTGTCTCACCGATTTCCTTGGTGACCGTGTGAAAGCAGTTTGAATGTTTTCCACCGTCCCATCGGAAACTGATGGTCTACCACTGCTCTTTCCCTTTTCCACGTTTCCAGTTTCCAAGAATTTTTTCATCCACGACTTAATTAACTTCACATCAGATGGATTCTTTCCATACTTTGTTCTGAACCTTCGCTGAACACTGACAGAAGATTTTGTTTCTGCAAGCCACACAACACATTGTGCCTTCTCTGTCACAGACGCCATCTTAACTGAACAGCTACTACAGCGCTCCTCGCGACGAATGCGGTAGACGAAACACACCAGCACAGAAACTCTATGCATGTACGAGATCATCTGTAAAAAGAAAACGGCTGTAAGATTTGTCATTAAAACATGAGAGCATACTGTTTTCAGGGTAAACATTTATGGACACCCTGAATATATATATATATATATATATTATATATATATATATATATGTGCAAAAGTGTGGGACTAATTTTAATCGCAGCTAATAAACGAACTAGTGACGATGTTCTGTAAGATGACGGTTAAAGTAATTAATGCTTCATAAATGTTAATCGGTGTATCTAATTGGGGAAAATAAAAAAAATATGAAAGCACCCAGTCGTTATGACACGCTGTTCAGTCTCTACGCTTAAATTGTTTTGTAAATGGGTACTGGTAGTTTTTGGCAACGTTTTTGGTAGCTGTCGTGTTTACTCTTTGTATCCTGCATTGCCTATATATATATATATATATATATATATATATATATATATAAGGGGTTCCAAAAAACTTTAGCCCCCTCCATTGGCAGCTAACATGTTTACTTATATCGAAATAGTTTTTAGTGATTATAAAAATATATAAAATTATTTATTTATTGCAGGTATTAAAATTACTCTAGCTGACAAAGTGATAATATAATGGCTTCTCAATTAATTGGTGATTCGGAGAGGCAACGTGTGATAGATCGCATACGAGCAATAACATTTCGAGAAGCTCGTGATGCTGGAGCCACCTTTATAACACGTTCATGGGTTGCCAAAAAGTTGCGAAGTGAGGACTTCATCAAAAGAAATTGGAATAAAACTTTGGATGAATGTGAAATGGATACAACCAAATCTGGGCGCCCAAATTTGCCACTCTCTCAGGAAATAAAGGACATCATTGAAAGCAGTACGCGTAAGCGGAAAAACAGCTGTGCTAAACTTTCTAGAGAGATCGAAGTGTTGAGAGGAAAGATCGTTAGTGGTGAGATCATTCGACTGTACCGTCATAGGCAAGGTTTAAAGCCTTGGCATGAACTTCCAAAGCCAAGAAAAACTCAACTTAACATCGATGACAGAATGTGGTTTGCCCATTATCTTGAAGATTGGGATGTGGATGATTTCACGCATTTAGCTGTCTCCGATGATTTTTTCGTTTACGTAATACGTCGGCCTAACTACCAAAATGATCGAGTGTGGGCCACAATACCAGATGAAATCGATGACAATGAACATTATCGCGAATTATTAAAAAGTCCACACTGTGTTGGTGTGTTTGTTTTGTTCACTGCAAAGAAGCTCGTGTGGGTGCTGAAGCCAAATGGTCAGAGTTGGGATGGACAGTATTTTCGTGATATTATTCTATCCCAGCATGTCATTCCTTTTCTAAGAAACCCAAGCAATGTTATGGATGTCGATCAGGTCACACTTCTGCACGATAAGGCCCCCTGCTTTAAGGCATTCGCCACTCAACAGTTGTTGCGAAACCATGAGATCGATTTCTTTGGAAATGAAGAATGGCCAGGAAATTCTCCTGACCTGATCGTCTGTGAACACATTGGATCAGTTATAAAGGACAAGATTGAATGTCTCTTGTTTCAAGAACCTGCAGCAAATCGATTTTCGAAGGATACAATGACGAAACACATTGAAACTGTTTTAGCAAATTTGCGTAACGATCAAGATCTATTCACGTCACTTTTGGCAAGCTACCCAAAGCGAATTCAGGCTGTCTTGAAAGCCAATGGCGGGAACACCAAGTTTTAATTGTTTCTCATTAAATGCAGGATTAAATTCTCTTTTGTAAGGTATGTTTAGTTTTACACTACCTCTAATAGTTTAGGCCATGGGCGAGGGGGCTAAGGTTTATTGGAGTCCCGTATATACCTCCTTTCTAGCCAGTACTGTGGGAAATATTTTAACGGCTTGCAATAATTCGAATTAATCTTCGCAAAACGATCAAATAAAAGAGCTGAGTCACTGCTTAGGGCCTTCTGGTAACTAAGCTTGTACCGATGTGTGCTTGCGCGTTTGAGCATGTGAAGCTTTATGATATCTACGTCCGAAACAATAAAATCCTGCGAAAGAAGTTTACTAGTTGTTACAGCCCTCTGATATCTTTCAACCACAAAAGCTGATTGATACAACAGACTTTTAGCCGTAAGACGCCTTAAATACATTTCGTCAATAAAAATGAATGAACGAAAATTATGAACCCTTGAAATTATTAAAAATTAATTTTATTAGCCACTCCTTAATTCATAGCTTCAGAGATGGTAGGCTCGTAAAGAAAATGTTAAATGACGAAGCTTGACTAGCATCTAAATCAAATCTCGATTTCAGCGCAGATAACATATAAAATGTTTATGTGCCTATGTTTCTGTCGATGTGATTTATTGATTGAGTAAAACAGCGTACAATCGAATAAATATCAGAATAATGTAACGAGAGTTTATTTAGTTTTGTTTGTAAATGGCAATTAGTTATATCGCATAAGATAAACTGAAGATCTAGAACGTTATTGAAAGTTCCATCAATTTATTATTATTATTATTATAAATCATACATTGAACATTTCACTATTTATTTCCAATTAATCGAGGCCATTTGCATAAAGTAAACTGAAGATCTAAAGCGTTATTGAGGGTACCGTCAAATTATTATTATTATAAATCATACATGGCACACTGTCCCCCCATTTCCCATTGCGGTCAATTTATTGTGTATATATATTTATATGAAAGTCGTCCCGCCAGGGTTCGATCCCCACCACCTCTTAAACGGAAACTCTGATGGTACTAGAGACTACACTATGACGGGGTAAAATCGTGTGTTCATGAGTGACATTCTATCTATGGAACCCGTGCACTGTATCAGATGGTTTGAATGAAATGTCATTATCTCGAGTGCGGTAGAGTTGACGCGTAAAGTGTTACTCCATCTATGGGAAACAAAGTTCGTGCGAGAGAGATACAATGGAATTTACAGAAGGGAACGTAAAGTTGTGTGTCCTCATATTGTAACACCCTGCTATATCACTTCGTGTAATCAGTCGCACCATGAGTATTTAAATCTGACATTTCTCACGTCAGATGATGTAGTGACTCGCAGCAAGGACTAACAATTAAATTTCGAATTCGGTGGTTAAAATATAAAAATATAAAATATATATATATATATATATATATATATATACGGCTATACATTGCATCTCAAGGGTATAGTGGTTCGTGGAGCGAGAAATATCTGTTTATTTTTAATAAGAGCCCAGTAAAGCCTAAAGCTTGAGGGCCATCAAATATTAATCATGAGTTTTTAATTCTGACATTTCTCACGTCAGATGATGTAGTAACCTGCAGCAAGGACTAACAATTAAATTTCAATTTCGGTGCTGTTAAAATATAAAAATGGAATATATATATATATAATATATATATATATATATATACGGCTATACATTGCATCTGAACGGTATAGTGGTTGGTGGAGGAGCGAGAAACATCTATTTTATCTTTAATAAGAGCCCAGTAAAGCCTAAAGCTTGAGGGCCAAATTGAATAAATAAATAGTCAAGCTTCACAATTATTTATGTCATTGTAAATTATAAAGCCAATTTATTTATTTTACTATTAATAAAGGTAAATAATTTTTTGGACAGGGAGGTTATAATATCAGCGTTTGACATTCAATTTGAATCCTAAACAATAAGTTAGGCTAGGTTAGGCAACGCTAGGTTAGGTTATATTATGTCTCGGAGAGAGAGAGAGGGTAGTTCTGTTGGGAAAATAATCAATATTGTTTCATCAATATTTATGGAACTCTTTGCGCATATGCTTAATCAACGCAAGATGATTAACTTAGAAATAACTGAAGCTTGAAAATGTCACAGATTAATGTACTTAAAATTCTCGTCCGAGACGAAGCGCTGAAACATGTTTATTCATTCCGATGGGCATTTCCTGTGATAATCAGATAAAGCGCTTGATAGGACTCTTAGTTGCACGCAAAATCTGCACGCAATTACGAACATGATCTTTTCAAACACTGGAGGCATCTGTGTTAATGAATTTTATCTCATTTTTATGAGGGATTTATTGACATTGGGGATTAAAACTGGAAATCTGGGAGGGCCGTATCGGTTTATGGTAACAAGAAAATATATATATATATTCATATATATATATATATATATGTTCATATATATATATAATATATATATATATATATATATATATATATATATATGTTCATATATACACATATATATATATATATATATATATGCCGTCTTCTGCGTTCACGTAAAATAATTTTTAAAAAATTGTGGGAGGGAACCCAACGCATTAACCGAAGGTTATAGAAATAGAACTCAATCGCAGAACAACAGATGTTTCAGATTTTATTTTTAAACGTCAACGAAGATAAATATAGCCGTATATATATATATATATATATATATATATATATATATATATATACGTGTGTGTGTGTGTGTGTGTGTGTGTGTGTAAATTCAGATTAGAAGATCGTTTATGACATATAATTAAATTTTTGTTGTCGAAAGATAAGAAAAGCTTTCGTCAGCAGGGGCTTAATTGAGAGAGAGAGAGAGAGAGAGAGAGAGAGAGAGAGAGAGAGAGAGAGAGGTTCAGAATGGAAATCCGTTTGTAGCCCAGCAATTAAATTTTTCTTTTGTAGAAAAATAACGATTAGCGGAGATAAACACTAAACGACGGGTCATTTGCTGAAGAAGTTATAATCTTTATGGTCTCGATATAAACTCCTGCGAAAAGAAGATCATTTATTGGGTTTTTAATTCGAACTTATCTATCGCTTCCGACAAACTACGAAATTTTCAGAACGAAGATTAATTTGAATATTTATATACAGGGTGTCCCATAAGTCCGGCATCATGGGAAAAATAATAAAAAAAGGCAAAACAAAAGCTTTTATTTACAGAACGTGCTCAATATGTCCACCATTGTTTTCAATAAACAAATTCAGACATGATACCCAGTCACCAAGCACACGGTGAATGACACACGGTGAATGACGTCCTATCCAATGACCAGAGAATTGTTGGTACAGGTATTCCCTTACTTGGGTGCTGTAATGTGCAGGAGTGCCGTCTTGCTGGAACCATGTTGGGAAATTTCCTTCGTTCAAGACACTGGGAAATGCTTCTTCCTTGAGCATACGTAGGTAGGTGCCTCCAGTGACATGTTCATTGAAAAAGAGGGGGGGGGCCTATGATGCGATCCTTCCAGATGCCATACCATACCATCACCCGAGATGCACCTTGTTCCTTTGAAGAGGTATACCAGTGAGGGTTGTTTTGAGACCAGTAGCGGGTGTTCTGTCGATTTACCTCACCATTTCCATAAAAAACAACATCGTCACTGAACAGAATGGTGGACGGGAAATTGGCATCCCGAGCATATTGTTCCGTAGCCCATTCACAAAATTTCATCCGCCGGTCGGGATCATCTTCGCTTAATTTCTGTAGGATCTAAAGTTTATATGGATGCCATTAGTGAGCCTGAAGAATGCGATGGATGCTACTTTTCGACACTCCTGTCTCGGCGGACAATCGCCAAAAGACTTATTGGGACTTCTGTTAAAATGAGCCAGGATAGCAGTCGCTGTATCATCGTCAGTGGACTTCCTTGAAGGTCCACTGCGTGGTTTATCTTCTATGGATCCTGTTTCCTTAAACTTTGCAACAAGTCTGCTAACACAACTCTGTGTTATTGGCTCGCGGTCTGGATGCAGTCTGTTAAATTCAGCAGCAGCCTCTCTTTGACTCCGATTTCCTATGAGTAAAATTATCTGGATTCATTCTTCCTTGCTCACAGACATTATGGCCTGTAGAAAGAGAAAAATATGAATTATGGTTTGTAGAAATAGAAAAATATGAATTTCTCCTATGATACCGGACTTATGGGACACCCTGTATCATTTTCCATAAAATTAGAGTCGGAACTCGAAAGTCGTATCCTTTTGGCGTTGATTTTATAAGGTAATAAAAAATGTGTGTATATATATATATATATATATATATACAGGGTGGGCCGTAAGTTTCCATACATAGGAAAAATAAACATTTTTTTATGGACAACCATTTTTATTTATATAATATGCTCTACATGGTTGCCATTGTTTTGAAAACACATTTCAATACGTGTTCCCCACTGTTGATGAACACGCATTAGCACAGTTGACGTTATGCTTGTAATGGCGTTGGTGATACGTTCCTTTAGATGATTTATGTCTCGTATCTTTTCCTGATACACCATGGCCTTCAAGTGCCCCCAAAGATAGAAATCAAGGGGGGTGAGATCTGGGGATCTGGGAGGCCACTCCACAGGACCACGCCGACCAATCCAAGCATCCGGAAACTGCTGCTGATCCAAATACCGACGCACGTGAAGACCATAATGAGGTGGAGCTCCATCTTGCTGGAAGTAAACTGGGAAGTTACCTTCCTCGTTTAGCAGGGATGGGAAAATCTCTTCTTGCAACATGTTAAGATACCTTTCGGCATTAAGATTTCCACTGACAAAAATTGGTCCAATAATTCTGTCACCCCATATCCCGGCCCACACCATCACTTTACCGGCACCTTGCATCTTCGTCGGACTCAGCCAGTTAGGGTTAGCATTACTCCAATAACGTATGTTTTGCCGATTAACCTCTCCATTGACGTAAAAATTTGCTTCATCAGTAAACAAGATCTTACGTCAAACGCATATTCTTAGGGTATCTGAAACATAAAAACAAACGTTTAATTTTTCCTATGTATGGAAACTTACGGCCCACCCTGTATATATATATATATATATATATATATATATATATATATATATATATCACCAAAATTTTATATTTTTTATAGGTGTGCTGATTGTTGTGATTTATTTTTTCTTCTTTCAGCAACTCTGCGTGATGTTTTTTATGGCTTAAAGTAAAAAATATTTGTTAAAGACTAATTTATACTGGATCAAATTCGGGCTGATTATCGGATTGCTGCTGTTTATTTTTTCAGGACAAATCCGTGTGATGTTTTGTATGGATAACCTGCATATATTCCTCCGCTTGTATAGGAATGTATATTTATTTTCAATATATTTTGTGAGGTTGGATTCAATAATTTGTCTAAATAAAGAATGATGTGGTGGTGTTTTATTTAATTCTTTCAGTTGTATATAAAAACGTTATTATTATTATTTAATTATACCAAATGGCTGGTTAGGCCTTCTAAGTCAACGGGCGGGTTAATCTAGGGCGTGTCAGATGCCCACATTCGTGGAGAGACGCGAAACGATTTGATTTTCGAGCTTGTATTCGAGAGAGAGAGAGAGAGAGAGAGAGGGAGGGTGAGGGGCGAGAGAGAGAGAGAGAGAGAGAGAGAGAGAGAGAGAGAGAGAGAGAGAGAGAGAGGGCTGGATGGAGGGAGAGAGAGAGATTGGAACATAATTTAACGTAATTGCGCATGAATTGACCGATGAAAATCAGGTGTTGTAAAGATTTATGGCATGTATCAGATGTCGCCATTCGTGGAGAGGCGTGAAACGTTTTGTTATTTTGATCTTGTATTCGAGAGAGAGAGAGAGTTGAGGTTGGAATGTGAGGTATGATTTAAATGTGTATTTTATCTCGAATCTTGGAAATCAGAGATTTGCTAATAAAACCAGGATTTATTTTGGAACAAAATCTATAACAATTTTTTATAAGTACAATCCAAGCTTAGTATCCAAAACTTTAAAATTTGTTAAGAAAGGTGGGTCCCTTCATTTTGCCTGACCCATCATAGCATAACAATCATTCCTTATTTACCATTTTTCTTTGCTCTGTTTATATTTTAAAGCGCTCAAACGTTCAATGGTGCTGGATCCTCTCAAATGCGGTGCGAGCTTGTTCGGAGGAAAGGAATGAGTGTATGGTAACGCATTTTTAGGTAATAAAAAATGTGTGTGTACACACACACATATATATATATATATATATATATATATATCAGCAAATTACAGATGAAAAAGACCGTAATACTGGACTTAAGTCAGGCGGAGAGTGAGATAATTAATGTAGTTTGACGTTTACACAAATTTTTAGATGAACTTTTTTCCGTAAATTTACATATATGGGCTCGCCTTTGCTTTCCGTACGAATTGATCGAACCATTACACTCCACCTTAGACTTACAATTTAACGCTGATCATTAGGTTACCCTGGCTAGCAGCTGTGAAAGGACGTGCCGGGTCTCGAGCCTTCCTCCACCTTAGATTTACAGTTCAACGCTGATCATTAGGTCACCCTGGCTAGCAACCGCGCCGGGTCTCGTACCCGATTTTCCCCCTCCGAATTGTTCATTCTGGTGAAGTTTTACACCCCACCTTAGACCTACGGTTTATCACGGTCATTAGGGTACCCTGGTCTGCGCCGCGCCGGGTCTCGAATCCGACTTTTTCCCGTCCGAATTGTTTATTCTGGTGAAGTTTCACACCCACCTTAGACCTACGGTTTAACACGGGTCATTAGGGTACCCTGGCCTGCAACCGCGGAAGGACGCACCGGGTCTCGAACCCGTCTCCACTCCACCTTAGACTTACAGTTTAACGCTGATCATTAGGTCACCCTGGCTAGCAACCGCGCCGGGTCTCGAACCCGCTTCCACCTTAGAGTTTAACGCGCGATGCACATAAACAGTATAGATGGGTGTGTACACTGTGCCAACTGGCTGATGGTGCCCGGAGGCACTGGCTGATGATGCCTGAAGGCACTGGCTGATGATGCCCGGAGGCACTGGCTGATTAAGCCAACTGGCTGATTAGGGGTCCTATAAGACAACGGTAGCTCGGCTGAAGTCTTAATATGCGCTTGGCTACTGCCAGGCGAACTCCTCTCTCTTAGGTTAGGTATAACCCTTCGGGGGGTTCATTGTAGTTTGGGGGATGCCTCCAAGTTACATACCCCCCAGCGGGGTTCATTGCAGCTTGGGGGATAACTCCGCCTCCAAGTTGCATAACCCCTTGTTTCTCTTGCAACCCCATTTTGGGGGTGCCTTGCAACAAGGGGATGGGGGTAACAACAAGGGGGTGGGGGGTGGCACTGTGGGAGTGTCACTATTGCAACATTATGCAACATTTGCAATTGCATTACACTCTAACATTTTCGGCCATACTACTGACCTGACCGGGCATTCAGTTGACCGGGGGCAACTCGCAAGTAGATAGATCACAGCACTGCATTATCATATGTTCACACTACAGCAATAATATTCAAACTAAACTATGTCTAAGCAGGCAACAAATAAACATTAATAATAACAAAAAAAATTAGTTTATGCGAGTTCGTATGGAGAAAAAGGCTTGCAAATGAAGATTTATTTATTAAAATATTATTAAATATTACAAATTTTAATAAATAAAGGATATTATCTGCGTTTTTTTTACAAAACCCACTACATAACTACATAATTTAGATAATGGTCATGCGCCATGCAAACTAGTGCGCATATGAATGCAATTTTTTTCGTATGCTGAGCATATTTCTCCAGGAAAATAATGTCATTTTCATTATTAGAATATAAAAATTTATTAATATACAAATTTTCAGCTAAATCCCGTGGAGTCGTACATTTGGAAAAAATCCCCTCGGAGTCCCCTGAAGAGAAGACCATAAATGTCCCCACTTCTGTTTTCCCCCCTACCGATACCAGGAATGCAGACCTGGGCAGCGGGGCTGGATCTGCTACCGCCCATTCGAAATGTTCTGGACCTCTGTCTGATTCACTTTTCTAAAATTTCTGCAACATTCGTAGCCTTTTCTCAAAATTTCAATCTGTTGAACACCACCTCTCCTCCTCTAAACCTCATCTTCTTTTCCTCACTGAAACTCAGGTGTCTGGGGCTACTGACAGCAACCCCTTTTTCTGTACCCTCTTACTTTCTCTATACTCAATTTCACTCCAAAGGTGGATGTTGCGTATATGTACGCAATGACCTAACTTGTTCTCGTATTCCCGAACTCGAATCCTCCGAATTCTATACCCTCTGGCTACGGTTTACATGCCAATCTCAAACTAAATACATCTGCGCTGTTTACCTTTCTCCTAATTCCACTGACTATCCAAAATTCTTTGACTACCTCACTTCCAAAGTGGAATACATTCTATCCCGCTCTCCATTTGCTGAAATCTCCATTTTGGGATATTTCAATGTTCACCACCACCTTTGGCTTTCCTCCCATTTGACTGACATCCCTGGTGAACTAGCTTATAACAGATTGTACAGCACCCTACTCGTATCCCCGATCGCCTTGGAGATAGTCCCAACAAACAAACGAACGAGCGAGACCTTTAATCTTACGAACAAACGAATGAATGAGTGAATTTTAAATGCATAAATTGCTCAAAATATTTTCCAAAGGCTGGATAAACGCACGCTTTGAAATCTGAAACGAAAGACCTAGCAAATAAATTAATAGTTTATTACTTTAAATATATTTACAAACTTACGCCCTTTAGAAGTGTTGAAAATATTAATTAAATTTTACGATTTGCTTCATAAACAGTATATAAATTCTTAAAATACAGTATCTGAATCTTTTTAACTATGCTTTATTGCCAACAAGATTGACTATCTGGATACAGTAGTCCATACAGTAACCATTACCAAGCTATGTGTTGATTTTTATAATGATAAAAAAGTTGAACGCTCAAAAAAACTGATGTTTGAGTTATGTGCTAATAATGATACGGGTAGGTTAATTAAAAGGCAGGGCCTTAAAAAGAGTGTTCAAAATATTGAAGACATTATTAGAATGTTTTAGCAGAAGGTACTGATACCCCAGTGTTTGTGGCCCAAGATTTGGCTAATCTGCTCCCGGTGTCAATGGAAAATATGGATGTCTGTTCGCTACTTGCATCTATCCGGAAGGAGCAAGAGGGGTTGGTCCTCCTGAAAGGGGTGATGGATAATCAAGCTACAACCTGCAGTGGTTTGGTAGAAGTATGTACTGACACTGCGTCCTGGGCAGAGGCGGCTCTACCGTAAGACGAACTAAGCAACCGCCTAGGGCCTCGCATGTGCAAGGGCCTCGCGCAAAACCGTTATAAAGGTGGATTTTTTTTAGCCGAGCGATATAGTAAACTTTGTGCCTGAGCCTGGTTTTGGCCAATGAGAAGTCTTAAATTTGAAACGAGAAATAATTCAATATTTACCCTTTGTCATTCAGTAGTTATTTATATAACCACCATGTCCCTATAATTTATCTGCGTATTGCTCAGTATGAGAAAAATTTAACCGCTACAGTTTTAATCATCATGTAACTGGCAGCAGCTTTATCATATGTACAAATGGTTCTGCTTGAAAACAGGTAGTGTATTTACACCTTTGTGCGTGAGAACTACGTGTAAGTAACATTTGAATTATTATTTTATTAACTCCAGTATTTTTATTATTATGCGACACCTATTAGCGTATTCTTTAGTCTCTTTTCTGATAAAATTGGTGATATTTATACCAAACAAATTTATATGACTCAACAGATGATGACATAATTATAAGCCTACTTATGAGCGTCATCTTGGAGTACAGACGATGTTGCAGGGCCTATTTTAGCGTGTAGTATTGCACACTTTGTGCACTCTTGATTTAAAATTGTGCAGTGTTGGATTTTAAAATGTGCAGTATTGACACGCTAGCTTACCAAAAGTAAAAATCAATCTTTAAATCAATTAATTTATAAAAAAATCTATCCATAATCTGCTCATAATTAATCCATCATTTCGCCATTTCCAGAATATATAAAATATATATACAGTACAGTATATATATGTATGTATAGTTATTTTTTTTCTCTTTTTTTTCTATATGGGATTTATGTCCTGAAATAAAGTATGATGATGATGATGATATATAGGGGTTATATATATAAATTGGTTACTTAGGAATCCTAAGTAACTGTTAAAAAAAGTTGGGTAGAAATAACCACATATATTTCCAAATAAAATATAAACAAAATAAATATAGCATAAAAATAACAACCCTCGTTTCTAACCAACTAGTGAAGTTGGGTTTCCCTAATTAACAAAAAGAAGAAATAAAAAAGTTTCTGAGACAAAGAAAAACGGAGCTCTTTGTTAATCATCGAAAATTTTGACTGCTGAATCAAGTGGGCTAGTTTTTTCGTAAAAAATTCTCGTAGTTCCCCAACTAACCGGGCAACTTAAAGTCAACCTTTAAACCTCAATATTAACCACTGCAATTAAACTAAAACCCTGTTTAACTAAATAGTGGCCTACCAGAACTAGGTGTAAGTAATTTAATTAAAATACATAACTAAGGTAAGAGATTAAAACTAGGTACCTAGAAGAAACTCGAACCGGGCTACAACAGCCCTAACTAAATAATTAAATGGCTGTTATAGCCCCTATTAAAACTTAAAAGCAATATAGCCCTAACTTAACTTGAGTAAAAACCTTCAAAACCTTAAACCTTTAAAAACAAAAACTTAAGGGCAATACAGCCCTAGCCTAACGTAAACTGCAAAACCTAGGTCTGGGAAATAGCCCCTATAAATAAATAACTTAGCAGTGTGCCAAATAGTAACTTAAAACTTAACAAATAAAATTCAAATCTGGAAACTAAATGAAACTTATGGATTAGTTAGAAACAGAAAGGGTGACGTTCAACTGGCAACTTCATTTTTGGTAAGTCTAAATTAATTTTAATGAATTTAGTTTGACCATAGTTAGTAATCTGGCTGCCGACCAAATTTTAACCTTAAAACCACGGTCCACTGCAGCCTACAGTGAAAAAGTCTGTAGCTATGTTGACAGTGTCTAAATGGGCCATTATTATTTCTATAATTACTGGGTCTATTTAAAGTAAACTTAGCCTTAATATTGCACCTAAATAAAAATAATCTCAATAAAAATAATTTTTCAATAAATTTTTCAATAGTAACCAATATATAAAATTGAATTTGTATTTAACACCAATTGTATTTTACAGATTTTACCCATGACAAGGGCAGAAAATTTGAATCAGGTGATGCAGAAAGACGAAAGCGGGCGACTTTGGAAGAATGCAAAGAAGAGTTACGTGGTTCAATGCTGAAATATTTAAAGGCAGAAAAAGTAAATCAGTCTGAAGGTGCAGTTGAGAATGAAAATGAAGATGCGGGAAATGGTTTGGCCCAGGGAGAAGATTCTCAAAGCACATCCGTTCACTGTGAGTATAATAATGCTCTTATAGATACATCTGATGAAGTGTCTACAAAATTCATCAAGATTCTGTTAACGTTAATACATTAAAATCCGATGATCTTAACGCAACATATAACTCTATTAGTTACGATGCCGGTGAATGGAATTTCCCAATACAGGATGTAGATAAAGTAAATTATATTCTCAAAGGACCCATTCGAGAAGAAAATGTAACTTTCCCAGTGGATGATAAAAACAGGCGTTTCTCATCATTCCATTTCTTTAGAATTCTAAGCAACAAGGAAAAACAAGATAGGCGTTGGTTGGTTTACTCTCCAAACAAAAACAGTGTTTATTGTTTTGCTTGTCGACTATTCTCATCCTCAAGTGTGGCGTTAGTATCCCACGGCTGCGATGATTGGAAGAACCTCAGTAGTCGTCTCAAGTCTCACGAGAACAGTTCAGATCACATCGAGTGTGTCTTGAAATGGTTCGAATCAGAAAAGAGGCTGAAATGCGGGAAGACTATTGATACAGCGATTCAAAATCAAATACAGCAGGAAAAGCACGCTGGCGTGATATTTCGGAAAGACTCATGGCCATAATTGAGTATTTAGCATCGCAGAACATGGCATTTAGGGGTTGGGTACGATTCGATGTGGCAGACTCGATGCGACCCAACTCGATGTGGCCGACTCGATGTCAGGACAACTCGATGTGATATCCCTAAGGGATATTTTCGTTAGTTTTAACGAAAATATCACAACTTAACCTAACCAATCGTCAAGGGCGTACAGTTGACCTAACCGGGCATTCAGTTAACCCGGTTAACCTGGCATCGACTTGGCCTGGCATCGACTTGGCTTGACATCGAGTTGTCCTGACATCGAGTTGGGTCGCATCGAGTCGGCCACGTCGAATTGTCCCTGCCCCGGCATTTAGAGGGCATAGGGATAGTTTAGAACAGGAAAGAAGTGGAAACTTTATAGACCTGGTTAAGTTTGCTGCGAAGTTTGATCATGTTCTTCGAGAACACTTACAACGCATAAAAGATAATAGTCTTCATAATCATTATTTGGGAAAAGACATTAAAAATTAGTTAAAAGCATTGTTGGCCGAACATGTTAAACTTGCAATTATTCAAAAGGTACAGCAAGCAAATTATTATTCAATAATTCTGGACTGTACTACAGACGTAAGTCACACCGAACAAATGACGATGATATTGCGTCACGTTGATAAAAAGTCGGGAGACATTGAGGAACATTTTGTCGGATTTATACTGGTAGAAAAAACTACGGCTGAAGAATTAACAAATTGCGTATTTTCAGAAATCCACAACCTAGGACTGGATATCAAAAGCTGCCGCGGACAAGGATACGACAATGGAGCTAACATGCGGGTAGAAAAAAGTGGTGTAAAAACAAGAATACTAAATATTAATCCTTCTGGTTCATCCAAAAGGTGGAATGTGTTAAAAGAAAGAGTAAATATTACTGTCAAGCCTTTGGCCGAAACCAGATGGGAATGCAGAGTGGAGAGTGTGAATGCCGTCCGATACCAATTAAAAGATATTGCTGATTGCCTAGAAAAACTGCCAGAAATAAGCAGCGATCCTACATTTTGTAGTGAATGTAGTTCGATACAAGAAGAAATTATGTCGTACGAGTTTGTACTTTCATTAGTAGTGTGGTACGATATTTTATTGAAAATAAACCTAATTAGTAAAGTATGGCAAAAGTGTAATATGCAGTTGGATACGGCATTGAAACATTTTGAGGACTTTCTATGCTGGCAACAGCGCCGGCCTTAGGATATTTCGGGCCCTGTGCAGAGTATACTGTACGGGCCCCCCATGACACAAGTAAAATTGTTTTTCATTGCTAATCATTTTATTTTAGTAGATTGTTAACAAGTACAAGTAAAATTTAACTATACAAGTGCACCTGTAACAGAATACCAATAGACCAACAGCCTTTACTATTATTACTACTTATTACTTTATTATTATCAAATATTGATGAGGTTTCAACCAGCGCCGGCCTTAGGATATTTAATTAGGAATAGGATAATTCAATTTAATTAGGATATTCAACAAAAGTAAATACACAAAATAAAGTTTGTAAATATACAAAAAAGAAAATAACTTAATCAACTACAAATGAATATTTGGCAATTGTAATATAAGAATACTAAAACATAAAAGAATTAACTAGATTTAATAAAAATAAACATAAACCAATTGCAGGTATATAAGTAACAAAAATCTTTTCATTAAAATCTATCTACTGTTTTAAATGACTGAGAAGAAAAGAAAAATCAAGCTAATACACAAATATATATTACACAATATTACACAAATATATAATGTTACTTCTTCACAGAAAGGGAACTTTCCTTGCTTTCTGTGCTGCAAATTCTTTTATTAATTCACTGTAGTCGAGATACAGATACAGATTTATTTTTTGTCATTTATAGCTTAAATATTCAATGCAATCATTAAGGCCATGATGGATCGGTGATCTGAAAATAAAAAAATAAATTACATTAATTTACACCAATTTTGGCACTCTGACGTCGATGGTAAATTTCTATGAAATTTTCGGGGCCCCCTAAGTTGCGGGCCCTGTGCGACCGCACGGTTCGCACACCCCTAAGGCCGGCACTGCTGGCAAGATGATTATCGAAGAAACGGATTTCACTCTGCTCTAGTGACTGCCAATTAAATAGCTGATGAATTGGACGTTCCGAGAGAATTTAAACAAATTAGGCTACGTAAGAAAAAAGTAAATTTTGATTACGAATGTCCAGACGAAACTAGTGCTAACCCTGCAGACGTTTTCAAAACTGAATATTTTAATGTCATCGTCGACGTGATTCGTGCAAGTGCTGGACCTCGATTTTTTAGGGTTAAAAACCTACTCCACCGATTTTGGTTTTCTCTACAATATTTCATCTTTAAAGAACAAGTCTGATGAAGAACTTTTACAGTGTTGTAAGGAATTACAATTGCTACTTACGCTCTCTGAGTCGTCCGACTCCGATATAAATGGCGAAGAATTATTTGAGGAACTAAGAATGTGTACTAGGACTGTACCTCCAAATGTAGACGTTTATGATTCACTAAAATATATTATAGATAATAATTTAATTGAAGTTTATCCTAATGTTTACGTAGCATTAAGAATTATATTAAAAATTCCGGTTACAGTTGCTTCAGCAGAAAGATCTTTTTCAAAATTGAAATTAATAAAATCTTACTTAAGATCTACTGTGTCAAGAGAGATTATCGGCATTGGCGATTCTGCCTACTGAACATAGTTTGGCTTCAAAATTAAATTAATCCTCTGTTGTAGATGAATTTAGCACTACCAAATGCAGAAAAATGAAATAAAATTGTAATTGTAGGGGAAAGTGGGGCACAGTGGGACAAAAAAAAATTGTGACGTCATAACTCGTTTATTTGAAAACTTATTACAAAATTTAAAAATGGAAAAATAACTATCATCATAAAGGATTGATATGCATATGCAAAAGTAAAGAGAAGCTTGTTCCAAAAGGCTGTTTTTCGCCAATAAACTATAAAGGTGATTTTGTCCCACTGTGCCCCAGGTGGGGGCACAGTGGGACAAGCACTGGGGTACATTGGGACATGATTAGTTTATATCAATGAAACCAAAATTGAAATCAAATTTAAGATACGCATTCTGTCTCTTTGTTGATCCACATGTTTTAGGCTTGGGGAGGATGGTTTTAATATCACTGAGCTTGATAGAAGCCATAGCCTGGACTTGTGGAAAGAAGAATTCCATCGACTTCCGCTTTTTCCTAAGATACGAAACTTCGTAGTCCCCTTCATCATCTTTGTCCTTAGTTACAAGGCCCACATAATATTTCTTGGATGGAGTAGCAAACTCAGCCAGAATGTAATCATTGACTTGGGGCTCTCCTTCCAATGTTGGTAACTCCTGGTCTTCATCGTTTGTCTCATCATCAAAACCATCAGATGAATGATCTGACAAAACTAATTCTTCACCAGATGATGAGTCCTCCTCAAAAACTAGTTTCCTGGATTTTGGCTTGATATTGGTATCTTTTGTGCCTTGGTTTTATGTAGAGCATCGAGCTATTAATATAGGATAGCCTATAATATATAATGCATAGCCTATAATATACATATTACATAATATAAAATAAAATATACATATAATATATATATTCACATCATTATGGGGCACAGTGGGACGCTGTCCCACTGTGCCCCATTTTAAGTGTCCCACAGTGCCCCGTGTGATATTTTTTTAAATTGAGTCAGCTACATCAAAAACTTTGAAAGCAAATGCTAAGAACAAGAGCTCACTATGTAGACATGTAGTTGTTATACTTATGCAATTAATATTCCATACTTACAGCAAAATATTTACTTTCTTCCGTTCAAAGAGCAATGGCCTTGACCACAGAGAATCAGGAACAGCTAACCCTCCCAATGCAACGCTAGTGGAGGCACTAATCAAAAACTGTTACGTAGCCGAAAGCACCGCTGTCAGAGTTGCCAAATACTTCTGAAATCCCATTTGTCCCACAGTGCCCCGTGTCCCACTGTACCCCACCTTCCCCTACCTATCCAATAAATTGTTGTGATCCTATGTTCATGTTTTATTTCATTTAATAATTTCTGAAATTTTCTTCTCACGTCAAGGGACCTCATGTATGACTTTCGCCTAGGGCCTCGCTATTTCTAAAGCCGCCTCTGCTCTCGGGTGGAGGTACTGGAAAGATGGAGGGTGCAGTCTTTCCCACCAACATTGCGAAGCCCCACCTCTGTGAGGGTCCTATCAGAGTATGATGGGGCAAGGGTACAGGGGCTCTCTCAGCCTCCTTTGCCAGTACCTAGACACACCCCACTCAGAGATGGAACACTGCAGGAGGAATTCCCTCTTCTTCTAGATGGTCAAAGACCTGTGAGGGGCAGGGTGCAGCCTACTCCCAGATACATGAGTGCGGAGCCCTCTGCCGTTCAGCCTACTTTTGGATCCATGCGTGCAGAGCATTCTGCCTCTCAGCCTCATCCTGGATCCCTGAATCCAGACACTGCTACATCGCCAGCTCAATACCATCTCACACAGGGTACCCCCTAAGGGGCATTGGTGAATCGGGATGCTGGGAATGCACTCGGGGTTCATGATGAGGAGGCATCTTGGACAATGGTGGTAAGTAGGGGCCGGAAGCGAGCGACCCCTCCGAGAACTAAAACCATTGCAGTAGCTAATGGTGGTGGTCTCTCAAGGGGGTCTGGTCCCACTCATGCACCGGATAGAGGGAGTCAGCCTGTGGCAAAGACTGGCAAAGAACGGCGGGGTATCATAGGGGCTGCCAAAACAGATCGTATGATGGCTGTACCAACGAAGACTGCAAACATTTTCGTCTCGAGATGTCGACCTGATCTTACGGCCGAGGAGCTGCAGGTATTTGTGGAAGATAAAGTGAACCTTCAGGTTCAGATGACTACGTACAGTTCCTTTCAAGTTACAGGAGTTTGTGATGATCCAGGTATTTATGGATCCAGCAGTATGCCCGGAACGGGCATATGTGCGGCGGTTCTATGAGAAGAAGGGCAGAAAAACACCTGCAGCCCCTCTCGCAAGTGCTGGATAGGGTAATTATGGGGACATCATACGTCGTACTGTGGAGGAAAATCCAGTTGGGTCTAGTGCTGTAACTGCCGTGCCTGGTATAAGTGGAATTCAACATGTAGAGATGGCTGGCAGAATTCCTGCATCTTCCTAATTCCAACATTCAAGGTAATCTCTTATAACTGTAGAGGCCTAAGCTTAGGTAGTAACAGCAAACACAGGTGGATCATAATTGATAAGCTGTTAGAGAATACTGATAGTCTCTGTCTGCAGGAAAAATGGCTATGAAAACGGGATTTAAAGGACCTGAGTAGCCTGTCCAGTAACTTTCATGGGATAGAGGAGGCCACCAGAGATAAACAAGATGGTCTCCTTGCAGGCCACCCACCTGGTGGGGTAGCTATTCTATGGAGGTTGGGTAGGGGGAATACATTAGTGAATTAAAACTTGGTTTGAACTGGCTAACTAGAATAGAAATTTGTGTAGACAATAAAAAAATTGTAATTCTGTGTATCTCTATGCCTTTTCAGGCAGTTGATAATGAAAAAGATTACCTCATTAACTTGGGACAGGTCAGCAGTATTATTGATGAGTTGGATACGACATGTGTAGCTATTATTGGTGATTTTAATGCTAATGTGCGTAATGATAATCCTTTGTTTAGCAACCACTTAAAAGCCTTCTGTGAAGATAATAACTCGACCCTTTCATCCATGTGTAGTCTTACTGGTGATAGTTTTACTTATGTTAGTGATAGTCGGCACACCAACTCATGGTTGGATCATTGTATTTGTACACCTGATGCAATTCAGGCAGTTTGAATATGACAGTTCTGTACTCCTATGCTAGTTCTGACCACATGTCCCTATTAATTGAGTTTGACATTAATTGTATTCCAATACTATTACAGGTAAATAATACACGTAAAGCGAAGTTAGACTGGTCCAAAGTTGATGATGAAGGCAAACAACAGTATTCTAATAAGTCTGATGTATTTCTAAGTAATATATCTATCCCTAATGATACTCTAGCTTGTCGGGATGTAAACTGTAGAATTGAAACACATATTTTGGCATTTAAAGACATGTATGAGAAAATTGTTCCTTCTCTCAATAATGCTAGCCTAGACTTAAATACCTTTAGGGCTTTAGAAGAAAAAATTATACATGTAGACCTGGCTGGAGCGATTATGTGGCTGAACTTCATAATGCATCTACAGATGCTTTTTTAATGTGGTGTGAACAAGGAAAGCCATGGCAAGACCCTGTATTACAACAAAAACAGAGGGCTAATGCCAGGTTCAAGTATGCATTAATGTGTATAAAAAATCATGAACATGAGTTAAGTAGGGATGCTCTGGCTAGAAAGCTTGCCTGTAAGAATCGAAGAAACTTTTGGGACGAACTAAAAACAATGAATAATAGTGCACTGTCTCTCCCTGCTAATATTGAAAATGTAACTGGGACTGAGAATATAGTCAAATTATGGAAGGAACACTCCAGTGACTGATATTCTATGGCAATGTAGACAATTATATGCTCAGGGAAATACTTTGGTCAGAAAATTTCATATGTGTACATTAGATGTTAAGTTGATTTTGTTCAAAACTTTCTGTACTCCAATGTATACAGCTCATTTGTGGTGGAACTACAGGATGTATAATTTGAGGAAATTATACGTTGCATATAATAATATTTTTAGGCGTTTATTAAGGACTCCAAGATTTTGTAAATGGTGCTCTTTCTAGTGCAGTGGTTCTTAAACTTTTTGACCCCGTTACCCCTTTTCCTTATCTCAACTAATCTCATTACCCCACACAAACTTGCAATGCCGAAGTTGTAAAGAAAGTGGAAAAATTAATTACTGAAAATAACTGAAATTACCTTTAATGTGATGGGTGCAACTGTTGTTTTAGCTACAAGTTCCTTAATACGTGGCAATGTTCCTGATAGAGCACACCTAAAGTCGGCTTCAAGTTGAAGGCGGTTCCTTGCTTTTGTTCACATCGGTACGTCGTCGGAGCCTGTACAAGTAGTGTGAGAGCCCTTTTCGAAAGTACAGGATAATCTTTGCTATTTTTCAGCCAAAACTTTGGTAAAGAGTCTTGAAATTCCTCTTTGAAAGGAATTTTTTTTGCAGATTGTTTAGCATACTCGATCACGGTCCTGAATGAACAATTTTTAGAAATCGAGTATACTTGATCATGGTCCTCAAAGGGCTAATCGTCTCTTTCGTGACTCGGACATTAATGTTGAAATTTTTACCATATTAAGAATTGCTCCATTACCCCCGGAAATACCCAAATTACCCCCTTGGGGGTAATTACCCCCAGTTTCAGAACCTCTGTTCTAGTGTCAGTATGCTGTTTATAGTCAATAAGTGCCTAACTGTGCCAGTGTCATTCACAATTTTGTATTTCGATTTATCACTAGTCTTGGTGAGTCAGTCAATAAGATGATAGAAGCCATGGTTAGTGACCGGTCTCCGATATATTTTATAAATCTTACATCTGGAAGCATTCCCGTAGACAATTGTATGTTCATTATACACAGTGATTCACTGGCCTACTTAGTCATTGCTCCAGACAACTATCTCTTAATCTTCTATGGACCTCTTTCTTCTAAAGGTATTTAAATCTAGGCTAGCATTATTGAGAGAGGAAACAATTTGTTCATACACGTCTTTAAATGCCAAAATATGTGTTTGAATTCTACAGTTTACATCCTGACAAGGTAGAGCATCATAAGGGATAGATATATTACTTAGCAATACATCAGACTCAGGGCCGTTTCTAGCCATTAGGGGGCCCTAAGCAGTATACCCACTTGAGGCCCCACCCCTCCATCCACCAACTCACGCCTTACTACATCACCTCAGCACACACATACAAAAAATGGCTGTTTTAATAAAAAACAATTATGAAACAATTTTAATGAAACATTTATGTCCAAAACAATAAATATGTACTTTCAGAAGACAAACAGAAAAAATACTCTTCATGAAATTCCTGAAAATTAGCTTATACATTATTTAGAATAAATGACACAACTATGTATAAAAAAATAATGCAATTATCAACTACCAAACAATTACTAACTCTACGATGCAATCGTGTAATAGATAACAGTTATACAGAACAGTTTGTATCTTCAAAATTTTTGCCTCCTAGATTATTTCTGGGCGAAATCATCAATAACATCATCATATGAAATCTCCCTGCAACGTCCTGGTTGATGCTTATGATGCCAAGGCCACTGAGGCGATCCTGCCCCAGTGAATGATCTGACGTAGTTCTTGATTAACTTCATCTTAGAGAAGCTCCTCTCGGCTGACGCTACTGTCACAGGTAGAGTGCAGGCAATTCTTAGTGCAACCCAGAGATTGGGGTATAGTTCCTCCAGTTGCTTCTGATGAATGAAGGAGAGAAGCTCCAATGCAGTCATGTTGTGTGAAGGCAAAGTCGGCAAGTTCTTAATTTCGAGGGCCAGTTCTCTTCCATCAATGTCAGAGTCAGCTCCAGAGCTTAGTTTCTAGAGAGCTTTTTACACTTGCAGGACAAGTCTTCCTTGTTCATTGTGGTGAAGTTTAGGAGAATCCCAAATATGTCCCTCACATCATTTAATGTTTTGAATCTCTCATTTATTGACCCGATGGCACAATCCACCACCACATTGAGAAATTTGACTTCCAGCCTCTTTAAGGCTTCTGTAAATAGTTCGTCAGGAGCTTCGTAAGCAAAGTGCTTTTTTGTGGATCTCAGCCTCTTCTCCTTCAGCACAGCCTCCACATTCATTTCCTCACATATGTCCCTAGCTACGACTTGTGCTGCAACAAAACCTGTGTTTCTGTAGCTGGTGAGTGAGTCTTTTGTTTTTGTGAGGAGGTTGACTGCCACATCAAACTGCATTGTAGGAGACTGCAGAAGTTTGTTCACATGGTTAACTGCATGAAGAATGTCATACCATATTACTGTGCAAATCTGAAAGCGATAAGACCCTACCTCCTCTGCAAGTGCTTGTGCTTCAGTCCTGGCTATGGCATCTGTGGCATTGTTTCTGACTTCCAACATGGCCTCTCTGATGTTGTGGCTCTGGTATTGCACAGCCTCAATGCTCTTAAGCCAGCTCTCCCACCTGGTTTCACTCCAAGACTTCAGTGTTATGTTCACGTGCTTCTTTAGGATTGTCCATCTCTGTGTAGCTGCTGCAAAAAGGTTGTACAATTTTTGTACGTTGCCAAAGAAGCTGATGGCATCTGTGGAAGCTTTAGCTGCATCAGCCACTACAAGATTCAGAGTGTGATCCCCACATGGAACATAGAGTGTACGACAGTT
Organism: Bathynomus jamesi; assembly: GCA_023014485.1. Classification (NCBI taxonomy): domain Eukaryota; kingdom Metazoa; phylum Arthropoda; class Malacostraca; order Isopoda; family Cirolanidae; genus Bathynomus; species Bathynomus jamesi. The sequence continues at coordinate 485,080 of JAJOZX010002852.1, forward strand.
CTTCTCTAATAACCTTGCCTGAACACCTTTGTTCTTGCCCTTCATGTTCGCTCCGTTGTCATATGACTGTCCTCTGCAGTCATCAAAGTGAATATTCAGTTCATCTAGTCTCTTCAGAATCAGAACTGATAAACCCAGCCCTGTATTACAATAAAAACAGAGGGCTAATGCCAGGTTCAAGTATGCATTAAGGTATATAAAAAATCATGAGGATGAGTTAAGCAGGGATGCTCTAGCTAGAAAGTTTGCCAGTAAGAATCCAAGAAACTTTTGAGACGAATTAAAAACAATGAATAATAGTGCAATGTCTCTCCCTGCTAATATTGAAAATGTAACTGGAACTGAGAAAAAAAATAGTCAAATTATGGGATGAACACTACAGTGAGTTATTCACCTCTGTACATATGAACAATAATGTTAATTGTGATGCTACCTATAGTGCAGATATAAGAGTTAGTGTATTTGAGACTACTGTAAATAGTCCATAAAATGTTTAGATTGTAACAAATCATGTGGTATTGATGGTATTTATGCTGAGCATCTGAAATTTAGTAGTGACAGATTAGTGCCTCTGTTAGCTTTGTGATTTACAGGTTTACTCATACATGGTGTTTTGCCGGATACAATGTTATCCGTCGTTTTGGTGCCAGTACTAAAAGATAAAAAGGGTAAAATTAACAGTAAAGATAACTATAGGCCAATAGCCTTGGCCAGTATTATGTCTAAGGTGTTTGAATATATACTCATTAATAGACTTGAATGTTAGCTGTATACTAATGATAACCAATTTCGTTTTAAAAAGAAAAACAATACTGATATGTGTGTTGTGTGTATGCCTTGAAGGAAATGACCTGTAAATACCAAACACCTTGATGCTAATGTATTTTTGTGTTTTCTGGATGCCTCTAACGCATTTGATCGTGTTAATCATGACAAATTATTCATGAAACTTGTAAATCGTAATGTACTTGGTTACTTGGTCCGTATATTAATATTCTGGTATAATCACCAGACAATGATTGTAAGATGGGGTGGGGTTAATTCAGAGCCATTCTCTGTGAACAATGGTATCAGGCAGGGAGGGATACCATCCCCCTACTTATTCAATGTTTATATGGATAATCTATCTGTTGTTCTGAACACCTGTAAAATAGGCTGCTATCTTGGTACAATGATTGTTAATCACCTGATGTATGCAGATGATCTAGTTCTTATTTTTCCATCTGTAAAAGTGTTCAGCACTCTTTTGAAGGTGTGTGAAAGGTATGGGAAGGATAACGACATAAAATATAATCCTGATAAAAGTCATGTTATGATTATGAGGACCAAAGCCTACAAATATATAAAATTTCCTGAATTTTAATTGAATGGTATGGTGCTGTCAGAAATAACCCAGACTAAGTATCTTGGCCACATACTAACGGATAGCCGTTCAGATGACTGATATTCTAAGGCAATGTAGACAATTATATGCTCAGGGAAATACTTTGGTTAGAAAACTTCATATGTGTACATTAGATGTTAAGTTGATTTTGTTCAAAACTTTTTGTACTCCAATGTATACAGCTCATTTGTGGTGGAACTACAGGATGTATAATTTGAGGAAATTATATGTTGCATACAATAATATTTTTAGTTTATTAAGGTCTCCAAGATTTGTAAATGGTGCTCCTTCTAATGTCAGTATACTGTTTGCTGTTAATAAGGTACCTAACTGTGTCTGGATCATTCGCAATTTTGTATTTCGATTTATCACTAGTCTTGGTGAGTCAGTCAATAAGATAATAGAAGCCATGGTTAGTGGACTGGTCTCCGATATATTTTATAAATCTCAAATCTAGAAGCATTGGCGTAGGCAATTGTATGTTCATTATACACACTGATTCACTGGCCTACTTAATCAGTGCTCCAGACAACTATCTCTTAAACTTCTATGGACCTCTTGTATAATGTTTGTACCTGTTGAGTCTGAAATAAAGTGTTTGTTTGTTTGTTTATTAATAGCAGTTTTTTATAGTTCCACCACAGATGGGCTGTATACAATACAGTACAGTAAGTTCAAAAAAGATAAGTTTTAACTGATTCTGAACTCATACCAAATTTCCTTACCAGCATGTTACCCTGTACATACAACTTTTTACGTTGCCTCTCAATATCAAGTTCATCTCGCAGCTCGTGAGTAATTACATGACCTAAGTATTTACATGTATCTTTGACAGGTATAGTGTGACCATTCATTTCAAAAGACCCACATGATACATGTTTCAGTAGATTGCACCTAAAAATCAAAATACAACTCTTTGCCCCATTATAGGTGATGTCATTTTCTATACCATATTGTTTATTGTTCGCCATGGGCCTCGATTGCGGGTGGGACGCAGGACTAACAGCATAGTTATTCATATCTGACTAAATCGTTGGTGCTAAGTTTAATTTGGTAATGTTGCTAAAGTGTGATAATGTAAGCAGGGAGTTGTTAAACAGTATATAAGTGTAGGGCTAATGTCTATAGCTTCTAAATTAGTGAAGTTAGAGAGTTCGGTAGGCGCTTTGTAGGACGCTGAAAATCTATGCTAGGCCCTAAAGAAGATCTAAATCAAAGCACCGGTAAGTGCCTTTGTTGTTGTTTAGAAACCTAGTAACTTGGCAGGATTACTAACCCCAAGTTATTACATTTGACGACGAGGATGGGATTTAATTTGGCTTATTGGGTTCAATTTAATTGTTTGAAAATTGGATGTAGCCTAGCCTAGGTGGGTCGTTCGATTTGGTTGGTTTGTGTGGGTAAGCTACCGTACTATAGCTTAGGTCCCGCCGGCCCAACTCTAATGCTAATTCCTACTCAGCCCTAACTCTAATACAATTTACTATTCAGCCCTAACTGGGGAGTAACGATCAAATTTAAACCCTATCTAACCTACTTCACGTTATTTGGCCTAAATCGGTTTTGTTCTAGCATGTCGGTAATTGGCCATATAAGCCCCTATGAAGACTCTGGGGAGGACTTCGAAACTTATCCCATCAGGGTGAGGTTGTTTTTCGAGGCAAATTCTAGATCTTTTCCGTTTCATGTAATGTTTCCGATTTTGTTGAAAATAAGATATTTAATGTAGACTTTTACGCTGATTTAAAAAATGTAAGTATTGTTTTTGAGAAATGAGTGGTTCAAAAGTTAGGTTAGGTTAACTGAATGCCCGGTTAGGTCAACTGAATGCCCGTTTAGGTTAATTGAATAACCGGTTAGGTCAACTGTATGCCCTTGGCGATTGGTTAGGTTAAGTTGATATTTTCGTTAAAACTAACGAAAATATCACGACTTAACCTAACCAATCATCAAGGGCGTACAGTTGACCTAACTTGGCATTCAGTTGACCTAACCGGGTATTTATTTGACCTAACCTGGCATTCAATTAACTTAACCGGACAGAAAAATAACGGTCCAAACCTATTCATACAAATACTTAGTGACATTAGCCAATATTACTAAAGAATACAATAACTCTATTAGTGTTCAGTTGTATTGTTATACTTTTTTGACCTAATACAAAATTACAATAACAAACCTAACTTTTGAACCGCTCATTTCTCCAAAAACGGACTTAAAATCAGCGTAAAACTACATTAAATATCTTATTTTCAACAAAATCGGAAACAGTTCATGAAACGAAAAAGATCCCAAATTCCTTTCCTGATGCTAAGAAAGTACCTACCTTCTTAACTATAATAGGCCCTAAAACGTTTGGCTTAGTTATGGACCTAGTTGCTCCTAAAGCACCGGAAACTTGCACCTACTGTATAGTGAATTGGTACAGGCCCTAACCAATCACTACAAACCCGGAGTAGTTCTCATCTATGAACGTTTCAAATTTTATTCGAGGCATCAGACTGTGAATGAAAGCGTTGTAGAGTTTGTTGTAGGTATAAAAGCCCATAGCTCTATTTGTAAATTTGGGGACAAATTAGACGAAATGCTGAGAGATAGGTTTGTAATGGGTCTCAAAGAGGAGTCTACCCAGAGAGCCCTATTAGTTACATACAACCTAACTTTTAGTCAGGCTGTAGAAATAACTGCGGCTAGGGAAGCAGCTGCTAAAGATGTTAGAGCTTTTGGCAGTCACAGTAGTAAAGCCCAACACGTAAATAGCTCTAAATCCTAGGCCTGGCAGACCTAATGAGCCTACTTGACAAACAAATAAAAGGTATGCGGCAAATACGACTAAACCTACTAATTCGAACACTAAACAGGAGGAAAAGCCTTCCAAGCCATGTACTGAGTGTGGAAAACACCATTGGAAGAAGGACTGTCCTTTTAAAGAAGCAGTTTGCCGAAACTAGTAAAATAGGCCACATAGCTAAAGTTTCTTTTTCAAAGAAAACAAGGAGTGAAAATTCTAATTATAACATTTCTAGTGTAAATCCTCAAAAGGGATATACTTCGAACATTGAAGTGTAGTACCTATTTTATGAGTAGCAAAGTGGTGATAATACAGGTCCATATATTGTAGAGGTAGGCCTAAATGGAATTACAGTCCCTCTAGAATAGATACAGGTGCTGCCTGAACTGTCATGTCCAAAGCAGTTTTTGGCAAAACTTTCAAAAATGCACCTAAACTACATACATCTAAAACAATACTAAAAAAATATGGGGGACATACAAATACCTATTTGTGGAGAAGCATCCATCACAGTTACACTCAACAAGAAAACTTTGTCTCATCCCTTAACTCTTTTAGTGGTGGATGAGCAAGGGCCTACTCTACTATGCCGTGATTGGATTGATGCTTTGAAAATGCCTATTGACAAAATTTTGCCAAAGGGTCAGGCAGATGTGCATACACGCATATCCGTCTGACATAGACTCATTGTTAAGGGAGTTTTCTTCTGTTTTGGGGTCTGAAGTAGGCAAACTAAAAGGCCATCAGGTCTGTATAGAGGTAGACCCGAACGTAACTCCGAAATTTTGTAAGGCTTGTTCAATTGCACATGCACTGCGGGAGAAGGTAGATTTAGAAATTGACAGGCTGCTAAAAGATAAAATTATCGAACTAGTCACACATGCTAAGTCGGCTGCCCCCGGTAGTTCCTGTACTAAAACCTGACAAGTCAGTGCGGTTATGTGGAGATTACCGTTTAACAGCAAATAGAGCAGTCCTTCTAGATTGCTACCCTATACCCAAGCCTGATGAATTATTTAGCTCTCTTGCTGGGGGTAAATATTTCACAAAACTAGATATGTCCCAAGCCTATACTCAACTAAGTTTAAATGAAAATTCGAAAGAGCTAACTATCATAAATAAGCACCGAGGCCTATATAGGTACAATAGGCTACGCTATGGAATGGCATCGGCTCCGGGTACTTTTCAGAGGGCAATGGACCAAGTTCTAGGTCACATTCCGGTTGTACTTTGTTTTCTAGATGACGTCATCATTTCAGGTTCATCTAAAAAAGAACACCTAATTAGATTAACCACAGTTCTAAAAAGACTCCGGGATGTCAGACTTAAGCTAAAGAAGGAAAAGTGTTCGTGGGTCACTAGTGAAGTTTCATATTTAGGGTTCCGCATAGATGCCTCAGGCATTCATCCAACGGTGGATAAACTAAAAGCAATAAAAAATGCACCACCTCCACAAAACATCACACAGTTACAAGCTTATTTAGGTCTCCTAAACTTTTATAGGAAATTTTTGCCTAATGCATCAACTTTCTTGAACCCTAAATAAGTTATTACGATCTGGGGAACAGTGGAGATGGAAGAAAACCTAAAAGGAAGTATTTGAGGGTTCCAAGGACGTACTGCTAAAGTCCACTCTCTTAGTGCATTATGATCCTAAACTTCCTCTCATAGTTTCAGCAGATAACAGTTCTTATGGAATTGGGACAGTGTTATCTCACCACATTGATGGTGTAGATAGGCCTATCTGTTTTGCTTCTAGAACACTAACTGAGACTGAAAGGCTATATGCACAACTTGAACGTGAAGCCTTAGCCTTAGTATTTGCAGTAAACAAATTTAATTTCTATCCATGGGGTCATGAATTCAAACTAATTACTGACCATAAGTCTCTTTTAGGTTTATTTTCACCTAATAAAAATATTCTAGTTATGGCCTCAGGTTGTTGTTGTTGTTGTTTAGCCGATCAGCCCACCCTCATCGAGCAAGCCGGCGGCACGCAGGTAACCGATCGCCCTCTCTGGAGTGGACCAGAGGTTCAGCGCACTAGTGATGTTGTGTTGTGTTCGTTGTTGTGCTAGAGCGGTACAGTCTGTCATAATGTGTTCAATTGTTTGTGGTGTGTCCTGGCACAGGTGGCAGGTGTCGTCTGTGGAGTTGTCTAGTCTGTGTTTATATGTCTGTAAGTTGGGGTGATGTCCACATCGGAATCGGAATCGTGCTAAGTTAACTCGATCCGATCTGCTCAGGCTGATCTCTGACCTGTTAATGGGTGACGGCTTCGCACCTAGGACCGCATTCGGACCGAGTCGTGTCAGTGCTTTGTAGGTTAGGTGTGTTTGTATGTGTTTTCTGTACTGTGTGATGTCTGCGGGGCGTGGTATGGAATGGAGTATTTGGTTATAATGTCTCTCTGGTGTTACCTTAATGGTGCGAGGTGTCGGTGCATGATTGTACATGTAGTGGCAAGGGGTATTGTGGGTTAGTTGTCGCTGCTGCCATGAACTGTGTTCTCCTCATGTCTAAATGTTCCCTAACTTTCAGTATTTTTGTTTCTGTGTGCAGGTGTTCTATTGGTGTTGTTTGAGTGCATCCTGTAATGATACGAAGTGCGTTGTTTTGTATTGTCTGTAAGGTGTTTGTGTGTATGTTTGAGATAATGGGTGCCCAGCATGGGCTAGCATAGTCCATAACTGAGCGAATATATTGTTTGTATATGAGTGATGTTGTTTCTTGCTGGTGTCCAAAGTTTGTGCCTGTTAGTACCCTAAGCGTGTTAAGTCTTGACGTACATTTGTTTTTAATGTCGTGAATGTGGTTTGCAAAAGATAATGATGTGTTGTATGTGACCCCAAGTATTTTGGTCCTGTGTGTGTGGAGTCAGGTCCGTTTCTAGCCATTAGGGGGCCCTAAGCAATATACCCACTTGAGGCCCCACCCCTCCATCCACCAACCCACGCCTTACTACATCACCTCAGCACACACATACAAAAAATGGCTGTGTTAATAAAAAACAATTATGAAACAATTTTAATGAAACATTTATGTCCAAAACAACAAATATGTACTTTCAGAAGATAAAGAAAAAATACTCTTCATGAAATTCCTGAAAATTAGCTTATACATTATTTAGAATAAATGACAGAACTATGTATAAAAAATAATGCAATTATCAACTACCAAACAATTACTAACTCTACGATACAATCGTGTAATAGCTAACAGTTATACAGAACAGTTTTTATCTTCAAAATTTTTGCCTCCTAGATTTCTTCTGGGCGAAATCATCAATAACATCATCATATGAAATCTCCCTGCCAACGTCCTGGTTGATGCTTATGATGCCAAGGCCACTGAGGCGATCCTGCCCCATTGATGATCTGAGGTAGTTCTTGATTAGCTTCATCTTAGAGAAGCTCCTCTCGGCTGACGCTACTGTCACAGGTAGAGTGCAGGCAATTCTTAGTGCAACCCAGAGATTGGGGTATAGTTCCTCCAGTTGCTTCTGATGAATGAAGGAGAGAAGCTCCAATGCAGTCATGTTGTGTGAAGGTAAAGTCGGCAAGTTCTTAATTTCGAGGGCCAGTTCTCTTCCATCAATGTCAGAGTCAGCTCCAGAGCTCAGTATCTTAGAGAGCTTTTAACACTTGCAGGACAAGACTTCCTTGTTCATTGTGGCCCCCTAGTAGCAGCGGGGCCCTAAGCGGCCGCTTAGTCTGCTTATGCCAGGAAACGGCTCTGTGTGGAATGTTGATGTTGTTTAGTGTAAGCTGTGGAGTTATCTGGTGTTCTTTTGTGTTGCTTGTAAGCAAGGTGATGGTTGATTTTGTGGGCGCTACTTTGAGTCCATTGTGTGTGAGCCAGTTTTGTATACTGTTTATGTATGTTTGTAGGTTATTTGTAGCGGTGCCGATGTTGTTGTGAGTGGATGTTAGAGTGATGTCATCTGCATATGATGATAAGGTAAGCTTATTATCTATGGGTGTTGGAATGTCATGCATGTATAAGTTGAACAGTGTGGGTGAGAGAACAGAGCTTGATGGACCCCATTCGGAAAAAGCTTATTTTTGGATGACTTGCCATTAAATGTGACATGTGAGTATCTTCCTGAAAGATAGTTGCTCAGCCACCTTTTGGTGTTATTGTGCATGTTTGTGTTGAGTATTTTGTTTATGAGAGGGAAGCGTGGGATACCATCAAATGCTTTACTAATGTCTATTGTTGCTAATAGTGTACGTCGAGCTGGTCGTCTGGAGTTGATGCCATCCATGATGTGCTGCATGAGGTTAGTGAGTAGTGTCGTGGTTGAATGGTGAGCTCTGAATCCATGTTGAGTAGGCGATAGTGGTGTGTGTTGGTTGGTGATTTCTAAGATTAGTCTTTCTGTTACTTTGGAAGGTGTGCATAGTAAAGTAATGGGTCTATAGGAAGCTGGTTCTGTTGGATTTTTGTTTGGTTTGAGTAGTGTAATAATTTTATCTTGTTTCCATATGTCAGGAATAATATAGTGTTGGTATGAATATGTTATAATGTTATAATGTTATAATGTTTCAGCCCAACAAAGACCCTAGGATACACTCATGGCTGGTCTACCTAACTGTGTTCGTAATTGTGAATTGTGCATGTCCTCCGTGGTGGTGGAGGGGACCTACAATTTAATGTGGGTTCCGAACCACAAAGCCTTAATTTTACTACCTTAAACTATACCCAATCTATCAACATATGCGTCTAATCGATTTTTAAACATGTTTATAGACGTGCTACTAATTACTTCTACCGGCAAACTATGCCAGCTATTTACTATTCTATGCGTAAAAAAGTTTTTCGCAACTGCTGTCTCGAACCTTCTACTTGTCAACTTACACCCGTTATTTCTAGTCCTGTTATATTGAGATATTTCGAAAAAGCTATCTCTATCTACGTTATCGAACCCATTCATAATTTTGAAAACCTGGATTAGATCACCCCTTAGCCTCCTAGTCTCGAGTGTAGTCAATTTTAACTCCTTAAGCCTATCCTCGTACGACTTTGACCTAAGCGACGGAATCATCTTAGTTGCTCGTCTTTGAACTCTTTCGATTTTGTCTATATCTTTTCGCATATGCGAATTCCAAAATTGGATCGCGTACTCCAAATGGGGTCTAACTAATGATTTATAAAGAGGGACTATAATATCGCGCGATTTGTACTCAAAATTCCGAGCTATAAAGCCTAACACTTTGTTCGCTTTATTGACCGCTGCTGTACTTTGTTTCGCTACTTTTAAATCACCAGTGACTATAACTCCTAAATCTTTTTCCTATGCTTGTTAACTCTTTCCCTGACATACTATACGAAAAATTACCGTTACGCGATCCTATATGTAAAATTTTGCACTTATCGACGTTAAATCTCATATGCCATGTGACTGACCAATCAACGATTTTATTCAGATCTTCCTGAATTTTACCTTTATCTTCGTCATTCATCGTCCTACCACCCTGCTTCGTGTCATCCGCAAACTTTGAAACTGTACTGATTAGGCCGACATCTAAATCATTAATATATATATATATAAGAAAAAGCAAGGGGCCCAATACAGAACCCTCAGGAATGCCACTCGCTACATTAGCCCAACACGACTCCGCTCCATCAACGACCACCCTCTGTTTCCTACCTCACAACCACTCTTCTATCCAATTTATTACTACACCCCTGATTCCATGAGCCTTAGTTTTTTCAATGAGTCTTTTGTGCGGTACGGTGTCAAACACTTTTTGAAAATCTAAATCCACTACATCAACCGCCCGATGACTATCGTAAACGTCAACCACCCTTTGAAAAAATTCTAAAAGATTAGTTAAGCAAAATTTGTTTCGCCTAAAACCGTCCTGCGTATTTCTAACTAAGTTATGCAATTCTAAGTGTTCGATTATACGATCCCTAATTATTGATTCCAGTAGCTTACCTACAACAGACGTTAAGCTGATTGGCCTATAATTTCCCGCCGCACCTTTATCGCCTTTCTTAAAGATAGGTGTTACGTTTGCTAACTTGAAATTATCTGGTACGCATCCCTCAGAAATAGACGCATTAAAAATCTTTGTTAGCGGCACAACAATGCTATCTTTTAATTCTTTAAGTTGTATGGGATATATGGGATCCGGCCCTGGGGATTTACGCATTTTCATTTTATCAATATAGCGCATTACTTCCCCTTCACTAACCACAATATTATCCAAAATATTACCATTATCAAAAGTTATTATGTCTTTGACCGTAGGGATATTCGTTACATCTTCAATAGTAAAAACTGACGTGAAAAAAATCGTTTAGCAAGGTAGCCATTTCTTTGTTTTCAGAAACTAGATCTCCGTTAACATTGTTCAACGGCCCCAAGACACTTTCTACTGGATTTCTACTGTTGACGTATTGAAAGAATCGCTTGGGGTTTTCTTTACCGTCACGAGCTATGGAGATTTCAAATTCGCGCTTGGACTTTTTTATTACACTTTTCGCTTCACGCCTTAGAGATATGTACAGTAGTTGTTTCGTAACCACAAACTGTCTTTATCGCACTTATGTAGCCTATAAGCCCTATCTCTACTCTTTATAATGTCTCCTACTCTAGAAGTAAACCACAAGGGCTTGTTGTTTACATTCGCACGCTTAATTTTGTACGGTACACATTCCTCATTTATAGTCCTAAATACTGTTTCAAACAATTCCCACATTAGTTTTGCGTTGGAGATCCCCATTACGTTTTCCCAATTGACGTGTGACAATTTATTTCGAAATTTACAAAAGTCTGCGTGCTGGAAGTTAGGAAATTTAGTCGAGTTAGCTGGTTTCGAGTGCCTTACTGAGAGGACAAACTCTACCATATTGTGATCGCTATTGCTTAACGGTTCTATTACTTGAAGATCAGTGATTAGCCTATCATCCGTAGTTATTACTAAATCTAAAATACTGTCCAACCTCGTAGGTTCCCCAACCTTTTGAATAAGAAAGCTATCCTCGAGAAAATTAACTAAACGATTACCTTCCACGTCTCCCTGCATTGTATCGTAATTCACGTTGGCGCAATTAAAGTCACCCATAACTAAAGCCTGCTCACTACCTATTATTCTCTTTAGTTCACGATATAACGCTTCGTCCGTATCAGCTGTTTGATTAGGGGCCTATATATAACCGCAACAAGAAGTTTGAAATCGTTCAACTTAAGTTCTGCATAGTCGAATCTATCGGTTCTGGAATTGTGTGCTTTACTTCTATAACGTTCGCAATATTATCTTTGATATACAACATAACACCGCCTCCTCGCCTACCTATTCTGTTTTTAACAAAAACTCTATAACCTCTAATCTGATACTCCCCTACAAAGTCGTGTTTCAGTGCTAAGCCACGATTCATTTATCGCAATTAAATCACAGTCTTTACAAGCAATTAAAGAAAACAATTCGTTTATTTTATTTCGTAGGTTACGAGCATTTAAGGATAGAACCTTCAAATTGTTTGTAATTGCGACACCTTCGCAAGCGCAGGGGAAATTTGTGGAAATTACGCTGGGACCGTTCGACTTACGGCAGCCTGAAATGAAGAGACAGTATTATGAAATATGTGCTGATATTTGTGAGAGCTAGTATTTCCTGTGGGCCCAAGTGTTTAAGGTGTATGTTAGATATGTTGTCTGGTCCAGTAGCCTTCGAATTCATAATGTTTTTGATGATGTTCGTGGTCTGGTCTGTATTGAAGGGTGTAATCGTCGAGTCTGTAGGTTTTCTTGTGCCTGGCTGTTTGTCTGTCTGCGTGTTTCTGGTTGTTGTCTCTGTTTAAGTGATTTATCTTTGCGTAGTGATTAACTAAATGTTAGTTTGTTGTGTATATGTTGGGATATTATTTTGGCTGCGACAGATAGCCCCGTGTGAGGTGTGAATGCCGCTGTTAGAGTGGGTAATGCGGTTTATAGTCTTGTATAGCCTGGATGTATCTGTGGAGTGGTTTAGTGTTGTTATGAATTCCCTAATTGTTTCTGTTTGTTTTTCTTTGAGTTTTTGTTTATTTCTATGTTGAGCTCTTGTATCTGCTGTTTTATGGTTTCTGAGTGTGGTGTTTTTGTTATGTTTGAGGTTGTTACGTTGCCTTATGAGGTGGGTTATTTCTCTAGTGTAATTTGGGTTGTGTTTCCTAATGTTGCCCTTGGGTATGTATTTGTTTGCATTATTGATGATTTTATTAAATGTCTTGAGTGTTGTATTGATGTTTATGATGGGTGTGCTGTTTAATGTGGTGAATTGTTCCGCAGTCTGCATTTTGAACTGTTCCGAATCAGCTTTCTTGTAATTTCTGTAAGTGTGCCTAAGGCTGTTGGGGCAGAGGGTAGAACGTGTTGTAATGATGATGAGCAGGTGGTCTGATGACAGTTGTTTTTCTGTTCTCCAGTGTGTATGTGTTGCTAGTGAGGGGGAACAGAACGCTTTGTCTGGGGAGGAGTCTGAGTATCCTGCTTGATGTGGTATGTGTGTATGTTCTTCTGTATTGTTAAGAATGAAGAGGCTGTTTAGTTGTGTGGCTATGTTGGCGCCTCTGGTGTTGCTTTGGTTGTGCAGGTACTAACTAGTGTCTTTAGCGTTGAAGTCTCCTCCTAAGATGACATTAGTGAAAGAGGCCAGATTGTGTAACTGGGGATTGTAATTGGCTGGCACCTGAGGTGAACTATCTGGTGGGATGTAAATGTTGATTAGTGTGGTGTTGTGTTTTGCGCGTTTTAATGTTAACTGCCTGTATTTCTATCGTGTTATCTGCTTGGATTGTGTTTGTAATGTTTTGGGTGGCATCAGTGTAGCTAATGCTTTTACGTATGTAAGTGATGAGTCCACCCCCGTTACCCCGAATACGATCTTGACGGATCGCCGTGAAGTCAGGGATGGTGGGTGTTTTGTGTGCGCGTTTTAGTTTTGCTTCTTGTATAAGTGCTATGTGAATGTTTTGTTTGCGTACGAATTCCCTAAGCTGCATAATATTGTTTGTGAGGCCATCTACGTTGTACTGTAATATGTTAATATTATACTTTTGTATGTTTCTCATGGTGCTATTGTGTCTATGTCTTTGTGTATGGTGACATGTGTAAGTTGTAGTGGGGCCTGGATTAGTCTTAATGTCGCCAGAGAGTAAGAGTAGTCCGGGGAGCACGCAATTGCTCCCCGTAAATGAAAAAATAGCACGCTGAGAATAGGTCCGACCCCGGGAGCCGATCGGCATTCTGTGCCACGCAACAGGCCGTCGACAGCCCGCTGCACGGAGATTTGAGAAAGTTTGGCCACCAGCGCGTTAATGTTTCGGTTTGACGTCGCCTCTTCTTCGCGTTGACGTCTCCCGCGTTGGAGGATACAACCACTGTTAGAAGCTTCCTCGTCAGCTGCTAAAACTTTTTTCACGTTGTTGTAGCTAACTGTTCAGAGGTTTTTTATAAACAAATCTCAGTTTTCTGCTCAAAACGGCTCTTTCTAATTTTAAAATTGATTATTCAAGGCGTATTTGCTGTAATATTTAACACATGAATAAGAATATCACACTTCATTAGTATCTTGACTATATAGGTCCAAGAATAATATTGTTATGGTGTTATGGTTCGCATATGCCAATAAATTGTTTTAGCTATATCAGCTAAAGGTATTTTACTCTTGACAGGTCAGAGAAACTTGTTCTCAAAAATTCGAAAGTAAGCCGAAATCTGTCAACAAATGTTGAAGATTTAAATGGGAGTGGAGGCTAATGGAAGAGACTAGTATGAATTTGAAGATTTAAAATCTACAGTAGGCCTATGCTGCCTTGGATGCTGTTTAATTTAAAGTAGAACACTTCAATCAATCTAGTCTTATAAAAATTATGAAAATTTTATGGTTTTGCTCCAGGGAGTGACCATAGAATTGGTCAGAAGTTTATGTTGCTTTTCTTTCAGTATGTTCATTGGCTTCAGGTAGGATTCAACGATAGGCACTGATTCTACAAACCTATAAATTTGACTTAGGCCATTGGTCAGGCAAACTTTTAGGTACGGCTGATGCTCCAAATAGGTTGCCTTTAGAAAATCCAAATGAATGCATACCTATACCTACAGAATGGGTTCACTTGGTGGAGTTTTTGGAATCCACTCCAGTAACTGCAGTACAAATTGAGCAGTGGACAAAATCAGACCCTATTCTGTCTAGGGTCATCCATTACTGCTCAGTTGGTTGGCCTACTAAGGTTGAGAGTGAATTACAGTCTTTTTATCAACGTCAGTCTGGACTCTCGATCCAAAATGGCTGTCCCTTATGGGGCCACAGAGTGATAATTCCAAATGAAGGCAGGTCGAATTTAGTGAAGGAACTTCACGCTGAACACATGGGTGCAACAAAAATGAAAGAGCTGGCGAGAGCTTATTTCTGATGGCCCGGTTTAGATGGAGAACTCGAATCATTGGTTCGTTCCTGTCAAAACTGCCTAGAGAATAGAGATCTCCCAAGGAAATGTACACTTCATCCGAGGGAATGGCCTACTATGCCTTGGCATAGGATCCATGTTGACTGTGCAGGTCCTATAAATAATAGTTATTTCCTAGTGATTGTGGACGCCTACTCTAAGTGGATGGACATTTTTCCAACCACTTCCACCCGTAGTTCTGGTTTCCGACAATGGTACTTGTTTTACCAGTGAAGAATTTCGTTCTTTTGTCCACCTAAATGGCATTAGACATGTCCGGTCTAGTGTTTTTAACATGGTCCGTACTTTCAAGTCGGCCTTGCGTCATTCTCATGGGGAGGAAATGCAAGTGGTGTTGGATAACTTTTTGTTTAAATATCAACTAACACCTCACACAATGACGGGGGTGTCTCCTTCTAAACTTATGATTGGCCGGGGAATTCATTCAGTTTTCGATTTGTTACGTCCAAACTAAACGTTACAAGTTACAACAACGAGTTTTACGCCATCAGGAAAAACAGAAGTTGTACCACGACACTAAAAAAAGGAGAGTTATAGAAGCGCAACCTAATGATCCAGTTATGATTCGCAACTATGGGACTGGACCAAAATGGGTTCCTGCAACTGTGCAGGAGAGAACGGGACCTGTTTCCTTCAAGTGCCAACTAGAACATGGTCGTTCTATTAAACGCCATCAGGACCAGATATGGGAACGTGAATTGCAGAATGACCAGAGTCTTCCGGAAGAGAGAACCGATCCTCTGGAAAATGGTTCAATTCGCCTGCCTATGCAGGTTGCATCGATTCGTACTACATCAACCCCGCTCCGCAGGTCGTCTAGGGTCTCTCACCCCCCTGACAGACTAAACTTGTATGGGAGGAGTGAGGTGACGTGTGTATATATATATATATATATATATATATATATATATATATATATACTGTATATATACAGGGTGTCCCAAAAGTCTCCATACATAGGGAAAATTAGCACTTTTTAGCAAAATGTAACTTTCCTGGTACACCATGGCCTTCAAGTGCCCCCACAGGTACAAATCAAGTGGACTGAGATCTGGGAACCTCGGAAGTCACTCCACGGGGCCATGGTGTACCAGGAAAAGATACAGAACATGGATCGCCTAAAGGAACGCATTCGAAGTGCAATTACGTCCATAACACCAAATGTGTTAACACGAGTTCACCATGAGTGGGAGAGACGCATCCGTGTGTGTTTACAAAGAAATGGCAATCATGTAGAGAATGTTTTGTAAATAAAGTTACATTTTGCTAAAAAGTGCTAATTTTCCCTATGTATGGAGACTTTTGGGACACCCTCTATATATATATATATATATAGTCTAAAAGTCACTAAAAGAAAGCTGAATGGTAACACAAAAGGATTAACAGCGGAACGCGGGCTGTTCGTTTATTTAGGCTGGACTAACAGCATGGTTGTTCATATCTGACTAAATCGTTGGTGCTAAGTTTAATTTGGTGATGTTGCTAAAGTGTGATAATGTAAGCAGGAAGTTGTTAAACAGTACATAAGTGTAGGGGTAATGTCTATAGCTTCTAAATTAGTAAAGTTAGAGAGTTAGGTATGCGCTTTGTAGGACGCTGGAAATCTATGCTAGGCCCTAAAGAAGATCTAAATCAAAGCACCGGTAAATGCCTTTGCTGTTGTTTAGAAACTTAGTAACTTGGCGGCAGTGGCGGTTCCTCATATGGGCAATATGGGCAGCCGCACAGGGCGGCATTTGTGGAGGGGCGGCATGAGCGCCTGCAAAAAAAATAAAAATAAAAATAAGAATAAATAAATAAAGAAATAAATAAAAATAAAAAATAAAAAATAAATAATAAAAGATCAATAAATATATTTTTATTAATAAAAAACCATCTATTGCATTTTCCATAAACCTTCCCATAAAAGACCTAAACAATGCAAAATGCTTCCAGATTAATATTATTGGGAATAAAGGCCCATACTTTAACATATGTAATGTTATTTTTCTGGGTTTGGTTAAATAGTGAAATGTATATTATTTATTACAGAACGAATCTTCACACTAAGCCACTAAGGTCTGTCAAATAACCGCAAATGGATAAGAAGAGGTCAAAGCTATCAGGTGCTCAGTTTAGAAAAAAGAGGAAAGAAGAAGAGGAGAAACGAGCAAAAGATAAAGGTATAGAGCTATGTCATCTACTCTTCACTGCTATATTGCACTGCTATTTTGTGATATAGCTTTCTGAGTCATTTGAAGTGTACTATTATGTATATAATTAGCCATTAACCAAGGAGGTTGTATTATTCATTTGTTTCCTATTCTAAAAGTTTAATAAATTGTGCTTAATAACATGTTAAATTAATTGTACTAGCCTATTCATGCATTGGTCTGTTATGTTCTATTTTACTATTTGCAGGGGCACTTTTGAAATATTTTGGAACACCCTCTGCCACTAGCCAGGATGAGAAGCCGTCTACTTCTGCCATTATTGAGGCTGAGGAGCCATCTACCTCCTCAGCCTCACATATGTCTCCACAAATGCAGTCTGATCCTGAGGATGAAGACCCATTTGCTTCTACTTCTCCCCGGCAGGACTCTTCAGGTGAGTTTGTGTGCACATATGTCTGTGAGTGTGTGCGTGTGTGTGTATGTGTATGTGTGTGCATCCCTGCAAAGCATTTTGCAAACAGTTATAAATTATAATGTTATTATCACTGGGTCTGGGTTACTGGGTATGTGTGGTGTTTCACCACCATAATTCCATAACACCACCACCATAACAAAGTGCTGTGAATAATGTGTTATCTAACTTAGGTGTGTATACTAATGAGTAATGCTCTTGTTCTTTCTATTAGAAAGGCCTGGAGCAGAATCGCCTCCTGAGGATGAGTCTCTGTCCACCGACCCTGCTAACTGGCCTTCAGTTCTGACTGAGAGAATTCGGACACAACTGGTTTCCAGGGGACCAAGTCAAGTACCATCTGACTTTGTATTCCCTAGAAACGACAGTGACGGAAGAAGTTTCCACCATCAATACTTCAGGAAGTCATTGGTTAGTGGGGAAAATATAACCAGAAGTTGGTTGGTCTATTCCTTAAAAAACAACAGCCTTTTCTGTTTCTGTTGTACATTATTTTCCAAGAGGAAAATAAATTTAACAAGTTTGGGACTCTCGGACTGGAAGCATGCAAGCTCATTGCTCACATCACATGACAACAGTTCAGAACACCTAAATTCTATGAAAATCTGGAAAGAACTGGCAGTGAGGATGAGAAAGGGGGAGACCATTGACAAGCAGGAGATGGCACTTCTGGAGGCTGAGAAGTTGAGATGGAGAGCGGTGCTGACACGTCTCACTGCTATTGTGCATTCTCTGGCAGTTAGGAATTTGGCACTAAGGGGACATACAGAAAAATTGTTCTCACCATCAAATGGCAATTTTCTGAAAGAAGTTGAACTGATGGCACAATTTGATCCTATAATGCAAGAGCACATTAACCGTGTCCAAAAAGGGACCTCCAGTCACACCAGCTACCTCGGCCACCACATACAAAACGAACTCATTGATTTGTCGAGCAGCAAGACCATTTCAGCAATGGTGAGCGACATCAAACAATCAAAGTTTTTTTCAATAATTCTAGATTGCACTCCAGATATCAGCCACACTGAACAGTTGTCAGTTGTGATTCGGGTTGTGTCACTGGAGGGGAAGCCCCATATAAAGGAACATTTCATGGGGTTTTTGGAGGCAGAGGAGTCCACTGGTCAACATTTGGCATCTCTGATTCTGAAGAGACTGGAGGAGCTAAAAGTTCCTTTCATGGACTGTAGAGGACAATCATACGACAACGGGGCCAACATGAGGGGAAAAAAACAAGGGTGTTCAATCCAGGCTCCTAGAAATTAATCCCAGAGCTCTGTTTGTTCCATGTGGGGCTCATTCTCTGAATTTGCTTGTGGCCGATGCTGCTAAGGGATCTATTGATGCCACAAGTTACTTTGGCATCTTGCAGAAGCTTTACAACTTGTTTTCAGCCTCCACACAACGATGGGCCATTTTGAAAAAACATGTGAACATCACATTGAAGATGTGGTCTGATACAAGGTGGGAAAGCAAGATCAAGAGTGTGGAGCCCCTGAGATATCAGGCAGCTGCAGTGAGAGATGCACTGATCGAGGTGAGGGACCACACCAAAGACTCTGTAATAAAGGTCGAGGCTCAATCTCTGTCAGAGGAGGTTGGGTCATACCGCTTCGCCATTTGTTCAGTGGTGTGGCATGACCTGTTGTGCCAAATTCAGCATGTGAGCAAGCAGATGCAGTCTCCTAGCATGCACGTTGATGTTGCAGTAAATCTCCTAAAAAAAACAGAGAGAGGTCTCCGCAATTACAGGGCAACAGGTTTTGTGGCTGCACAAATGGCAGCCACAGATATCTGTGAACAAATGAATGTGGAGGCTGTGTTAAAACAAAAACGGCTGAGGTCCACAAAGCGGCACTTCTCCTATGAAGCATCTGATGAGCCCTTGATTGATGCTTTGAAGAAGCTGGAGGTGACATTTTTCAATGCAGTGGTTGATGCTGCAACATCAGCCATTCAGGAAAGATTTTCCACGTTGGAAATTGTGGGAGAGAAGTTTGGAGTGCTGACACATTTCCAAAATCTCACATTTGAGGAGCTGACAGAACAATGTGTGAACCTTAGTACTACACTACACTTTAAGGGACAATCTGACTTGGATGGCAGAGAGCTTGCACAGGAGCTGAAGAACTTGCCTGACTTGCCATCAAAGACCATATCCTTGCTTGAACTGCTGACATTTATCCATGAAAGGGAGCTCTCTGAAATATATCCAAATTTGTGGACTGCTCTCAGAATTGGTCTTACTCTTCCAGTCACTGTTGCTGAAGCAGAGAGGAGCTTTTCAAAGCTGAAGCTCATCAAATCCTACCTGAGGTCAACTATGTCACAGGAACGCCTTACCGGTCTGGCCATCATCAGTATAAATCATACAATTGCTGAGCAGATTTCATATGATGATTTAATTCATGACTTTGCATCAAGGAAGGTAAGAAGAGTCAGGCTTTAGATGGCAGTTGTGCTGTGGTGCAATTTATTTTGTTTCTTGTTCAAAGTGTAGCATAATAATTACCCTCTCTTAAGTGTCTTATTCTATTTATGTGATAGAGCATTTGTACAATTTAGAAATTTGATTCTCTAGTTTATTTATGGCAGTTGTGCAATTTAATTTGTATTTTTCCTGTTCATAGTATCATAATTACATTCTCTTAAGTGAGTTATTCTATTTACGTGATGAAGAATTTGTAAAATTCAGAAATTTGAGTCTTTGTTTTGGTTCTGAAGTTCCAACAATTAGTCCAATAAAAAGTTATTTTGTGAAAGAGTTATGTCTGTCCTTTATTTTGGGGGGATTCGAATGTGTGTGTGTTGGCGAACAGCGGGGGGGGCGCTGAAGGTGAGGTTCGCCCAGGGCGTCATGTAAGCTAGGACCGCCACTGCTTGGCGGAGTCACTAACCCCAAGTTATTACAGTTATGAACACTAGTATATATTTATTATGGAATTTAGCAGTTAATTTACATTTTATTAATTGCACGTAGCATTTGTGTGGTCTTGGTAGAAATGATAATATAATAATTTGGGCTGGCGAAATTTGTCAATAGAAAAATACCATATGTCCATATATCCAAACATGTGTGTGATATTATGTTACATGAAAGGTTAAATATAATAAATAGTTTGTATTGCGTTTCTTATTTCTGCAAAAAAAAAAAAAAAATTAAATAAAGAAAGACAAAATAATGAAATACAATTTACTTTTTTTCAACATGCTGAGAAAAATACAAAAAACAGGTAAATGGTAAATTACGACATTGATATATTACACGCAACAGCTACTCAGAATATTGTTTGATTCGCTGTTTGAAGGCGAAGTGTCCCAATCCCCACTATTTTAGAGCAATCGACGCCCCTGTTGTTGACATATCTCTAATAGTACTCTCAGCCCATGGGGAGAGGGTGACAGAAGAACAAAGTCATCAGCATACATTAAATGATTAATTTTTTTCATTTCCAATGACAGCCAGTACGTGCAGTTTCTAGTTCATTGGTAAGGTCATCCACGTATATACAGAAAAGATAGGGTGATAATATACCTCCTTGCCTAACACCATTAATTACCTTAAAACCTGGTGATACAGTGCTTTTCCATCTTACAAACATGGTCTGCTCTGTATACCAGAATGCAAGTATCCTAAATATATATTTAGGTACCCCTCGACATAAGAGTTTCTTGAAAAGTTTGTGATGGTTAACTCTATCAAATGCTTTTGATGCATCCAAAAAACAGGAATATACAGTACATTGCTATTTGACATCTTGTACTTTAGGACGGCTTCCTTTAGCATATAAATACACATGTCAGTACCATGTTTCACTCTAAAACCAAACTGATTGTCATAAGTCTGAAAGTAAGTACTTATCCTATTATAAATGACATATTCTAACACCTTAGAAAGTATACTGCAAGTGCTATTGGCCTAAAATTATTCTTATCACAGATACTAGCACCCTTATTTTTAACAACTGGCAACAATACAACTGACAAAGTGGACTGTGGCAAGTACCCTTGTATTAAGCAGCTTGTGAAACACATTGCAAGCATAGGTATTATACGAGGGCTACAACATTTTAAATGTTCTGCTTGTATGTCATCTAGGCCACAACTTTTGTTATCATCTAACTTATGAATAGCCTGCCAGATTTCTGAGTCATTAATTAGTAGCTCCTCAGAACGTTCTACATTTAGGCATATATTTAGTCTATCCCCCCCCTCCCGAGACAATTAAGTAGGGTTTCATAATGATTTTTCTACAGTTCTACAATAGTTTTTGCACCATGTACACTAGGGCGGCTCGTTTTTACACTTTTTTCGATATTTGATTGGGGGTAGTGCGGAAAAGTTGCGATTTGGAGAGAAAATAAAGTGTGTAAAATTTTTTTGATCTACGTCAATACCTTCCGGTGGCGGCGAGTCCTTAAAAATCGAAAAATAGGCCTAAAAACAAATTTTTTATATAATTTTATATAATTTTTATATAATGTTCATTGTTCAATGACTGCTATTAATTTATTCAAGCCTATAATAGTGTTCTCAGGGTTGTTTGCACAGAAATATACCGGAATTAACATTTGTATAACATCTTGTTAAAACTTGCTTTAAATCAATATTTTGGATATTTTAACGGCTAAGACGCCACCGGAAGTTATTAACAGATTGTGCTGAAATTTTTATTGTTTATTTTGTAAGTCTTTAAAACCATTTTCCAATCTACCCCGTTAGGCCTATTTTTCGATTTTTAAGGACTCGCCGCCACCGGAAGGTATTGACGCAGATCAAAAAAATTTTACACACTTTATTTTCTCTCCAAATCGCAACTTTTCCGCACTACCCCCAATCAAATATCGAAAAAAGTGTAAAAACGAGCCGCCCTACTCACCAGCAATCAACTTCAAGCAAAGGAATTTGACGTATATGATGCATTCAGTAAATTGAAGAAAACAAAGATGTATGTAGTAGAAGCCAGAAGTGAGAAAGGATTTGAAAACAAACTGGTAGCTGCACGTGAACTGGCTGAGGAGTTAGATATAGCGGCACAGTGTGAGCCAGAGCCGGTTTATATCAGGAGAAAGAAGAAACAATTCGCATATGAAGCAGAAGATGAGCCTGTCCAGAATCCGAAAGATAGATTCAGAGTGAACTTTTATTTTGCAGTCCTTGACACCGCAATAGAGTCGGTTGATGACAGATTCACTCAGCTGTATCATATTAGTTCGGTGTTTGGCTTCCTATACAATATTAACAATTTACGGAATGATACACCAAATAAAATTATGGAACACTGCGTGAAGCTTGAGGAAGCATTACAGCATTGAGACTCAAAAGACATCGATGCTACAGATTTGTGTGATGAATTGCAAGCAATTGAACGACGTGTGCCAAATAATTCATCACTCAAAGATGTCATTCATTATATTTGCAAAAATACTCTTACAGATAGTGTCCCTAACGTATGCATTGCACTTCGAATACTCTTAACCCTATCAGTTTCCGTAGCCAATGGTGAATGCAGTTTTTCCAAACTGAAACTAATTAAAACATACATTCGTTCTTCAATGGCGCAAGAAAGACACGTTGGGCTATCTCTGCTATCGATATAACATGACATCGCACAAAGAATGGGCTACAAGGAACGCGTTTCTGGTTTCGCAAAGCAGAAATCGCGAAAAGTTAAATTTTAGTTTGTAATCTGGATGTTTATTTATATAAATAACACTATTTTGTTCATGATAGATTTATTTTGTTTGTTTATATTAATAAAATGATATGTTGTAATTTTCACGTTATTGTTGTACAGGGGGAAGGGGCAACATTTACACGGTTCGCCTAGGGCAGCATATATTCTTGCACCGGCTGCATTCCACGAATACATTTTTTGCTACATCATACAAATCAGCACAGTATTCTGCCCACCCTGGATTGACATTTACTTTTCCCCATTTTATATTCTTAAAGCTACTTCCACTCGCAGCCTTAATGGCATGTTCAAGCTCACCGTAATACTTATTTAAGAGATCTATATGTTTTACATCATCACAGGATGGATTCCTACAAGCCAAAGCTTCTGCAGGTATAACTCCAAGATTTATAAATGATGCTCCTTCTAGTGTCAGTATGCTGTTTGTAGTCAATAAGGTGTTAACTGTGCCAGTGTCATTCGCAATTTTGTATTTAGATTTATCACTATGCTTGGAGAGTCAATCAGTAAGATAATAAAAGCCATGGTTAGTGACCCGATCTCCGATATATTTTATAAATCTCAACTCTGGAAGCATTGGCGTAGGCAATTGTATGTTCATTATGCATAGTGATTCACTGGCCTACATCGTCAGTGATCTAGACCCACGCTTCTCAAACTAGGGGTCGCGTAAATATTATTGGGGTCGCAGAAACATTTGAAAATATTATTTTTTTCATAAATATACAGTGTTAGTACCTATTGCTTTTATGACATTGAGAGAAGGGTCGCGAAAAAATTTGTCTGATCCAAAGGGGTCGCAAGTGAAAAAAGTTTGAGAAGCCCTGCTCTAGACAACTACCTCTTAACTTTCAATGGACCACGTGTATAATGTTTGTACCTGTTGAGTCTGAAATAAAGTGTTTGTTGTTTGTTGTTATATATTGTTAAAACATTACAAATAATTACTTTTTTTTTGTACTTGCAAACTTTGTAATAATAAAAAAAATAAAATAAATAGCCCAATTTCACAATTATTTATTTCATGTTCGAATTATTGTAACAACAAAATTTTAAAAATTGTATTTATTTTATAAAAAAGTTATTAATTTTTCAAAAAAAAAGGTTCACCTTTAATCCTTAACCCGAAAATTAATAGAGCAAATGGCCAATTCAACCACAAGAAATGGAAGTGTAAAGTCGTTCTTTGCTGTGTTCTAAATTTTTAAGTTATTATTAATTAAAGAATTAGACTCGTAATTTAATTCTGTAATTCACAATGACTGTGATAATGCTGATTACTATAAGGGTAATTGGTCAAATCTTAGTCATTCTGAGGTAGATTACTATACAATGCAGACTGATGGACTACTAAGGCTTGTGAGGATTCCTGCAGAAGCTTTGGTTTATAGGAATCCCTCCTGTGATGATGCAAAACATACTATAGACTTCTTAAATAAGTATTACGGTGAGCTTGAACATGCCATTAAGGCTGCGAGTGGAAGTAGCTTTAAGAATAAAAAGTGGGGAAAAGTAAATGTTAATTCAGGGTGGGCAGAATACTGTGCTCATTTGTATGATGTAGCAAAAAATGTACTCGTGGAATGGGTTGCTGTGGGGAAACCTAGGCAGGGGGAACTCTTCCAACTGAAAAATAGAACTCGTGCTCGGTTCAACGGTGCTCTTAGATTTATAAGAAAAAATGAGGAGAATTTTCGAAGAGAATCTCTAACCAGGAAATTAGGGAATAGCAGTACTTCCAGTAGGGAATTCTGGAAGGAGGTTAATAAAATTAACAACAGTAATCTTACCTTGTCAAATGTAATAGAGGGTGTACATGGTGCAAAAAACATTGCAGAACTGTGGAAAAATCATTATTAAACCCTATTTAACCCTTCGTGAGCTAGGTGGGACCGACTAACAAAGAAGACTATGTGGGGTCACCCAGACCCCAAACTTCAATGGTGAATTTCTGCCATATGCTTAAGTTTATATATACTAAAGTTTGTACACATGTTGCCCAGGACACGGCACGTGGAGTCAATTCACCAGGTGTCCCTTTTTTTTTTTTTTTTACATTTATTTAAGAATTTTTAACTTAAAGAATTCAGCACTCAGAAACACTTTTTATATTCACAATATAGATTATAGAATAGAAAGAAATAGAAACATAGAACATATGAAACAATGTTTACTGTACACAGTCATCACATACATAGTTGGAGTGACTTTCGCAAAGAGACACATCACATTTTGTGCATGACTTTCTCGTCTTCTTATCCATCTTCCTCGGGCACTTTCCACATCTCTTCCTACCTCCTGGATTAGGCCTTGGCTGGAGTGCTGCTTCTACCTCATCCATAAATGCCTCCATACATGCTCTAACATGCTTTGGCAAATATCTACCAGCTGATTCAAAACGTTTCTGGATTGCTGGTTTGCGGAGCTGTTCTGCTAAGTCTGCCAGAAATTTCCTTCGCCTTTGATTCCCTCGATACACATCGGGGGTTTTCTCCATGAAACAGCAACTAGCATTGTAAGCTGCAACATCTACCATCCAGTAGAAGATAACTAATGGCCATCTGTTTGTTATGCGCTTACATGAGTAAGTTTTGATAAGTTGGTCTAATCGATCAACAGCTCCTTTTGTGGCATTGTAATCTAGAACTACATCAGGTTTGAAAGGTTCTTCCTACTGCTTTTTTTGGTCGAAATGCATGGTGCTTAGTAACAGAACTGCCTTTCTTACCTTTGGGACATAGTTGCATATCATAAGATGCTGGTCCCTACTAAAGCCAAACTTTGATGAATAGAGCTGACGATCATTTGAGGCTTGAAACGATTTAGGTATTTGGCGCTTATTTTTCCTCATAGTTCCTAAGTGAGGTGACGTGTGTGTATATATATGTATATAGTCTAAAAGTCACTAAAGGGGAAATATCACTAAATCTAAGCTGAATGGCAAGAGCAAGGCATAAACGAACCAACGCGGCTGTTCGTAATGTTTTGGGCTAGCCTAGAGATGTTTTTTCCTATCTGACCTAATCGTTGGTGCTGAGTGTAATTAGGTGGTGTTTCTAAGGTGACAAATGGGGTAGGAAGTTGTCCGTACTTAAGTATAGTTAGGGGTAATGTCTATAGCTTATAAATTGGTAATGTAAGAGAGAGTTAGGTAGGCTGTTTGTGGGACACAGGAATCAAATGGTAGGCTTCCAAGAATACCTAATTCAACACACCGGTAAGTGCCTTTGATTGTTTGCTAGAACCTAAGTAACCTAACTAGGGTGTCTACCTCACGCTATCACATTTGGCGACGAGGATGGGATTCAATTAAGCTCATGGGATCCAATTAAGCTCATGGGATTCAAATAAGCTCATTGGATTAAATTTGGCTCATTTGATTAAATTTTGTTCATTGGGTTGAATTTGGCTCATTGGTTTGATTTGGTTTATTGGGTTCAAGTGGTTGTTTGGAAAATTGGATGTAGCCTAGTGGGTTATGGAAAACTGATGAGTGGGTAGTTGGGAGGTAACGAAAATGGTTCACTGAGTAGGTAGGTAGTTAATCTAACAATTATTAAATTCCTTTTATGTCAATAACTGGGTGGATGAAACCAATTGGTTGCTCACCAGAGTTATTCTCCACACTAGTATTTATATACTGTGTGACAAGAGCGTGCTCGGTAATAGATATACATTACCGATCAACCAACCGAGGAAAAAACCAAGACGACGCTGGTGGAAAAAGTCCCGCGAAAAGGAGAACAAGGGAGAACGAAAACGAGGAACGGGGCGAGAGGACGGAACTGGAGAAGGGACGAGAACAGACACCGAAGAAAGATCCCACCAGCAAGTACGCTCTTAACAATTAAACAAGATAAGATAAGGGACTCTCTAATAACTAGCAGTAAGTGACTAATTGTGTTTTTAGCCCAGTTAGATCTTCTAACTTCTAACTTAGAAGTAAACGCATTAAATTAAGCTGGGTCAGACAAATTAGGCCTACATTGTGGCCTAAGACCCAGCATCAACTCATAGCTTAACAAAGGTAAAGGTAGATTGCCCTAACCTAGTTTGGTGAGGAATCCTACTGTGGACCTCAATTTATCTGCCCGCTCTGGACCATTTCCGGAATCTCTAGGCTGACCCCTCTAGGCTAGACTTGATCTACTCTATAGTTAGACTGGAGATATAAGGGGTGGGTTAATTGTGGACCAATTCATACAGAGCATTTTTCACATTGGTGGTCCGTGTGTGGGGAATTTACAAACCTTAACCTTACTTAACAAAAATTGCAGAATTAGGCTAAATGGTCTAGCCTAAGCCTAACCTAATCAAGCCTAATTAGGTCTACAACCTAGGGCCTAACTAGGAAACATTTACATTTAAGGAGTCTCATTCTCTTATAAGCTTAGACCTGAGTGACACATAAGTACTTGGGGGGGGATTAAACCAAATTTAAACTTGACTGTTTTGTCTGTGCTCTCTCTTCTCTGGTAATTTCTTCTTGTCCTCTATTTCATTACGATCCCCAGTTAAACAATTTTGACTTAAACATGGACAGTGCGGAATTGAAAAAGTTAAAAAAGAAAAGGGGGGCAAAGTTGGGGGCTGTTACAAAGGCCGTGAACACTTTTAACAATATTACACAACCAGGTAAGGAAGATTTAGAGTGTGTAATTCTTAAATTGGAAACTAAAAAGAAGGAAATAATAGCCATTGATGAGAGTATTTCAGAGTTAGTTGAATCCGAAATGGCTGAAGAACAATTGATAGACCTTTACGCTGATAATGATGATCAGGTAATCTCAATTGAACAGCAAATAAGGAGACTACGGTCTCGTTTGACTGACTTAACACCAAATAAACCTAATTCTGATTTTAATCAAAGTAGAGCTAACCTTCAACAAAATTTAAGTGGCATGTTAAATCCTGAGTCACAAGAATTGAGGGCTCAGTTACCCATTTTGCTAGTACCAACATTTGAAGGGGACACGGTACAATTCCCATCTTTCATTGACAAATTTGAGAGTTTAATAGGTAATAAACCTTATATTTCAACTGTTGATAAGTTTAGCTACTTAACTAGTTTCGTTAAAGGCCCAGCCTATAACCTGATAGCCTATTTACCAGCCGTAGGGAATTCATATGAAGTAGCTATTGATCTCTTAAAACGTAATTACATTAATAAAGATGAGATTGTATATGAATTATCTCAAAAAATTTTTGATTTTGCACCCATAAAAGATAACCATAGTGATATGGAAAAATTTTATACAAAATTAGAAGCTATTATAGGACAACTGGTTAGCAATGAGATAGATATTAAAGCTTCATCTTGGATTATACAAGGCATAGTTCTTAGGTGCCTTCCTTTGAGGGTTAAAGATATTTTAGTTCTAAAAACGGGAGAAAATTATCCTAATCTTGAAAGTATCAGAAAACACTTTCCCAATATCCTAACTAATTACAAATTGAGAAATATTCCAACACAAAATAAGACCCAGACTATGGATAAACCAAAGACTGTTCCCAGAGACCAACTAGCTACAGCCAAACAGACAAAACTTGATACTGTAGAATCAAATGTGACCAACTGTAAAACACGAACACCTACATTACAGAACTTTAATGTAACTGCTGCCTCAACTTACACACTACATTGCAAATTTTGTGCAAGTAATGAACACAGTAGTACTGGGTGTGACAAATATTCAGACTTTAACCAAAGAGCTAAAAGATGTGAACAGTTGAACCTATGTAAAAAGTGTACTGGCCAGGGACATTATAAGAAAGACTGTAAATCTAGGTTAAGATTCAATTGTAAGTTTTGTAAAAGTTTACGACATGTTTCATCAATGTGTGATTCACCAAAGTGTCCAAACAATAGTACTCAAACTCAAAAGATACCTCCACCAAACAAAGGTAATCAAGAAAATGCCACTTTCATGGGACATTCTGTTTGTTCAAACAACGTAACAAGAAACACTGAGATTCTTTTACCAACTATTACTTTGGACTTAGTGAATAGTGAGGGTAGCACCACTCCAGTGAGATGTCTTATAGACTGTTGTTCTCAACAAACATTTGTTTCGCAAAATGTAGTTAATAAATTGGGTTTGACACCAAACCCGAATGAACAAAAACTCAATATTGCATCCTTTGTTAAGGATAACTCGGACAAAAATAGCTATAAGACAATTGACCTGGAACTACATTTAGAAAATAAATTAGAGAAAATTGAAGCAGTTATTATTTCTAAAGTAGGACAAAACAAAACAAACTGGTTATACCCAAACTAGAACAAACCATAAATCATTTGGGAAAACACTACAAAATAGCTGATAGACATATCACAAACAACACAGTAGCTAACATTGAAATGTTAATAGGGGCAGATTATATTAATCTTATTCATAAGGGCATAGTAAAGATAGGTAATGGTATAGCTTATCAGACTATATCAGGGATAGCCCCTTTGGGTGACCTATCCAAATACAACCTAGACCTAAACCAAAATAGTTCATGACTAACAAATACTATGTGCCTCAACTCAGTCCTACATAACACCTGTAAGAATAGCAACACTTTGAATAATATTATATCAACTGAGAACATTAATTCATCATTATCAAATGAAACTTTGGATGAGGCAATTCAAACTTTATGGTTGCTAGAATCTGTGGGTATACATGACACAAATCAAACTTCAGAAGATCAGTTAATGGTAGAAAGATTTGAAGACACCATTCAGTGCAAAGACAATAGTTATTTTGTTGAGTTACCTTGGAAAATAAATTGTCCAACTTTAAGAGACAATCTCAAAGTAGCTAAAGGACATTTATATAAAGTAATGAAAAAACTCAAACAAGATAATAATATTCAAATATATAATGATGTCTTCAAAGAACAGCTACAGAAAGGCTTCATTGAAGAAGTAACAAATAACCCTTTTAAAAAATGGTTGTCATTATTTAACCCACAGGGGGGTTTATCGACAAGATGCCCCAACAACAAAACTCAGAGTAGTATATAACTGTAGCCTCAAAGACAGTGATAAACACAATTTGAATGATTGCCTGATTGAGGGTCCTAATCTCATTTCTGACCTTGTGAAGATCTTACTGAGGTTCAGGTTAGATAAATATGCCGTACAAAGTGACATTTCAAAGGCATTTTTGAGAATAAATCTTAAAAATGAATATGATAAGAACCAACTTAGGTTCTTATGGTTCAAGGATCCATTTGATTTGAATAAAGGGTTCATAACCTATAGATTTAATGTTGTGTTGTTTGGAGCCAATTGCTCACCTAGCCTATTAGCATTGACAATTGGACATCATTTGAACCAGTTTAATAACTCTTTAACATTGAACTTCCTTAATGAACATTTTTACGTAGACAATCTAATAGGCTCAACAACAACAAAATCTGAATTATCTGAAGTCTATGAACACTCTCAAAACATTATGCAACAAGGTAACTTTGAACTAAGAGAGTGGATTTCAAATGATGAGGATTTAAACAAAAAGATTTTAAAGGATAATAATGGTCTTACTGAGCCATCAGACAGAATTAAAACTTTAGGTATGAACTGGTATTTGGATGCAACTTCTAACAGTCATGATTCAATCTGTACTAAAGGTTTTAAACTTGATGAGGAAGCAAATACTAAAAGACAAATATTATCAGGCTTCCAAAATTTTTGATCCCATGGGTCTATTCCTGCCTTCAACAATAAAATCAAAGATTCTCCTCCAAGAAATTTGGAGGACAAATGTTGGGTGGGATGATCCAATAACAAATGAAGATCAAAAATCTTGGAAGAAGCTAGCTGCTGATTTAACAAAAGTGCAGAACATTAAAATTCAAAGGTGCTGTGGGTTTAGGGATAAGCCCCAGAGACTTCATGTGTTTGCTGATGCAAGCAAACAAGCTTATGGGTGCTGTGCGTATCTTGTAAGTCCTACAGAAAGTCATCTAATTTATGCAAAAGGGAAAGTTGCACCTCTCAAACCTACCCGAACCATACCTCAATTGGAACTATTGGCTGCTGCATTAGCCATTAAAACCATTTCATTGCTTAAGGATGCTTACCATGATGTGAACATAACTGATATCCACATCTGGCTTGACAGTCAGATTTGTCTTGCCTGGATACGGAATGATAGCATTAATAGTAAGAATATCTTTGTAAGAAATAGGCTAAAAGAAATAGCTGAAGCTAATGAAAGCCTACAAGTAAACTTTCACTATGTTCCAACTAAACAAAATCCAGCAGACTTTCTGACCAGAGGTTTATCCTACAAGTTGTTGAAGTCAAACAAAACTTGGTTTATGGACCTAAGTGGCTCTGTAATACAGACCAATGGCCTGTGGAACAAGTTAACTTGACATTAAATTTAATCTTTTCAAATGAAAAGGTTGAACCAATCACTAATTATGAACAGTATTCTGATTTCAGTAAACTTGTCAGGGTCACAGCCTACTGTTTGAGGTTTGCTCACAACTGTTTAACTGCAATAAACAAACAGCTAAATAAAAACAATCATAATTATACAGAAGTTGCAACCAAGTACTGGATAAGGCATGCACAACAAAAAGAGTACAATAAAGAGTTAGAATTCTTAACTAATGGGAAACAAACAAAAGAACCTGTACCATCAGTAGTTGTGGATCTAAACTTGTTCAGAGATGAGGAAGGCCTTCTAAGGTGTAAAGGGAGATTAGACAAATCAAAACTGTCATACAAAAGCAAACATCCAATCCTTTTACCTAGATTTAGCTATTTGACAACATTAATCATCAGAAAAACACACAATGATGTATATCATATGGGGGTACCACAGACACTAACTACATTAAGAAAAACTTATTGGATACCCAAGGGAAGGATCACTGTTAAAACAGTCCTGAGTGAGTGTGTCACATGTAGGCGTATTCATGCTAGGCCCTATAGGAAACCAAATCCTCCTGCTTTGCCAGAGGAGAGAGTTACTCTCAACAGACCCTTTGAGACTGTAGGCATTGACTATACAGGAGCATTGACTGTAGGGGTGGTTGACACTGAACAAAAAATGTACATTGTACTGTTTACATGTGCTGCCTCACGAGCTGTTTATCTGGATGTTGTGGAGGACCTTACAGCAGAATCTTTTGTTGCTGTCTTTAAGAGATTCTGTGCACGACATTCAGTACCCAAGACAGTTTGGACTGACAATGCTACATATTTCAAGGCTGGTGAACAAGTCATCCACGACTTGTTAAGCGATGAACTCACACAATTATATATAAAAAATTCAAACATAAAGTGGAAGTATATTCCGGTTGCCTCTCCTTGGTATGGTTCTATCTGGGAGAGGAATATACAAACAGTAAAGAATTGCTTGAAGAAAGCAATTGGTAAAAAACAGATACACTTGTTTGAGTTGCTCACTCTCCTGGCTGAGATTGAGAACATCATTAACAATAGACCACTCACTTATGTGAGTGACAACATTAATGACCGGAACCATTAACTCCAAATCATTTGATTCGGGGAGAACAAGTTAGTCTCCTGCCGGACTACAATATAGACTCTTCAGAAGACCCAAACTGGACTCAACGACATGATGAGCTCCAGACTAAGTTACAACATTTAACTAGAGTTAAAGCTCATTTCATTAAACAGTGGAAAACTGAGTACTTGATGGGTCTAAGGGAGATACATAAACAAATGACTAAGAAGGATTGGTCTGACACAATTAAGGTAGGGGACCTTGTTCTCATACATGACAGTACTCCAAGACAATACTGGCCTCTGGCTAGAGTTTTAGAACTCAGACCAGGGGCAGACGGGGTAACAAGAGTGGTCAAATTAAGGACTTCAACGGGTGACACAACAAAAGACATTTCTCTTTTGTACCCTTTAGAGTCTGGACCCAAAACAATGGACTTTGGAGAACCTTCTCCACTGACAGTAACAACTGGAGACACTGAACTTCCAGTAACTATTCCTTTGACAGTAGGAGTGGTAACGCATCCTACTACAACATTGACAGACACAAGACCTCAGCGACAAACAGCATTAAAGGCGGACTATTTTTACAACAAAAAATAGATGCTGGGGAATTGTAATTTTATCTTCTAACTTTCACTTTTTCTTTTCTTATGGTAAAGACCATAGACAGTTTCATCCTATGGATGTATATTTTCTCTTCTAATTAAATGCTACACCTTCTCCATGAGAAGGTGAGGATAGGCACTGTTAATCAGATTAACAGGCATTTACAGTCAAATAGTTAGCTAGTCTACACTCAGACATAAAAATTGGTGACAATGACACCAAAATTTTTATCTCCCGGGGCCCCCAGTATATGGAAAACTGATGAGTGGGTAGTTGGGAGGTAACGAAAATGGTTCACTGAGTAGGTAGGTAGTTAATCTAACAATTATTAAATTCCTTTTATGTCAATAACTGGGTGGATGAAACCAATTGGTTGCTCACCAGAGTTATTCTCCACACTAGTATTTATATACTGTGTGACAAGAGCGTGCTCGGTAATAGATATACATTACCGATCAACCAACCGAGGAAAAAACCAAGACGACGCTGGTGGAAAAAGCCCCACGAAAAGGAGAACAAGGGAGAACGAAAACGAGGAACGGGGCGAGAGGACGGAACTGGAGAAGGGACGAGAACAGACACCGAAGAAAAATCCCCACCAGCAAGTACGCTCTTAACAATTAAAAAAGATAAGATAAGGGACTCTCTAATAACTAGCAGTAAGTGACTAATTGTGTTTTTAGCCCAGTTAGATCTTCTAACTTCTAACTTAAGGGTAAACGCATTAAATTAAGCTGGGTCAGACAAATTAGGCCTACATTGTGGCCTAAGACCCAGCATCAACTCATAGCTTAACAAAAGTAAAGGTAGATTGCCCTAACCTAGTTTGGTGAGGAATCCTACTGTGGACCTCAATTTATCTGCCCGCTCTGGACCATTTCCGGAATCTCTAGGCTGACCCCTCTAGGCTAGACTTGATCTACTCTATAGTTAGACTGGAGATATAAGGGGTGGGTTAATTGTGGACCAATTCATACAGAGCATTTTTCACATAGCTTCTAAATTGGTAATGTAAGAGAGAGTTAGGTAGGCTGTTTGTGGGACACAGGAATCAAATGGTAGGCTTCCAAGAATACCTAATTCAACACACCGGTAAGTGCCTTTGATTGTTTGCTAGAACCTAAGTAACCTAACTAGGGTGTCTACCCCACGCTATCACATTTGGCGACGAGGATGGGATTCAATTAAGCTCATGGGATCCAATTAAGCTCATGGGATTCAAATAAGCTCATTGGATTAAATTTGGCTCATTTGATTAAATTTTGTTCATTGGGTTGAATTTGGCTCATTGGTTTGATTTGGTTTATTGGGTTCAAGTGGTTGTTTGGAAAATTGGATGTAGCCTAGTGGGTCGTCCGATTTGGGTTGTTTGTGTGGGTAAGCCACCGTACTATAGCGTAGGTCCCGCCGGCCTAACTCTAAAACTAATTCCTACTCAGCCCTAACTCTAAAACTAATTCCTACTCAGCCCTAACTCTAAAACTAATTCCTACTCAGCCCTAACTCTAAAACTAATTCCTACTCAGCCCTAACTCTAATACAATTCACTATTCAGCCCTAACTGGGGAGTAACTAGATCAAATTTAAACCTAATCTAACCTACTTCACGTGATTTGACCTAATTCGGTTTTGCTCTAGCATGTCGGTGATTGGCCATATAAGCCCCTACGAAGACTCTGGGGAGGACTTCGAAGCTTATGCCACTAGGGTGAGGTTGTTTTTCGAGGCAAATTCCATTCCGGATGCTAAGAAAGTACCTACCTTCTTAACTATAATAGGCCCTAAAACGTTTGGTTTAGTTATGGACCTAGTTTCTCCTAAAGCACCGGAAACTTGCACCTATAATGAATTGGTACAGGCCCTAACCGATCACTACAAACCCCGAGTAGTTCTCATCTATGAACGTTTCAAATTTATTCGAGGCATCAGACGGGAAATGAAAGCATTGCAGAGTTTGTTGCAGGAATAAAAAGCCATAGCCGTACGTGTAAATTTGGGGACAAATTAGACGAAATGCTAAGAGATAGGTTTGTAATGGGTCTCAAAGAGGAGTCTACCCAGAGAGCCCTATTAGCCATACCGGACCTAACTTTTAGTCAGGCTGTAGAAATAGCTATGGCTAGAGAAGCAGCTGCTAAAGATGTTAGAGCTTTTGGCAATCACAGTAGTAAAGCCCACCACGTTAATAGCTTTAAATCTTCTAGGCCTGGCAGACCTAATGAGCCTACTAGACAGACAAATAAAAGGTATGAGGCGAATACGACTAAGCCTACTAATTCTACTAAGCCTTCCAAGCCATGTACGGGGTGTGGAAAACACCATTGGAAGAAGGACTGCCCTTTTAAAGAAGCAGTTTGCCGAAACTGTAGTAAAATAGGCCACATAGCTAAAGTGTGTTTTTCAAAGAAAACGAAGGGTGAAAATTCTAATTTTAACATCTCTAGTGTAAATCCTCAAAAGGGAAATACTTCGAACATTGGAGTGGAGTACCTATTTTATGAGCAACAAAGTGGGAATAATACAGGCCCATATATTGTAGAGGTAGGCCTAAATGGAATTACAGTTCCTCTAGAACTAGATACGGGTGCTGCCCGAACTGTCATGTCCAAGAAGGTTTTTGACGGAACTTTCCAAAATGCACCTAAACTACATGCCTCAAAAACAATCTTGAAGAAATATGGGGACATACGAATACCTATTTGTGGAGAAGCATCCGTCACAGTTACACCCAACCAGAAAACTTTGTCTCATCCCTTAACCCTTTTAGTGGTGGATGAGCAAGGGCCTACTCTACTAGGCCGTGATTGGATTGATGCTTTGAAAATACCGATTGACAAAATCTTGCCAAGGGGTCAGGCAGATGTGCATACACTCTCATATCCATCTGACATAGACTCATTATTAAAGGAGTTTTCTTCTGTTTTTGGGCCTGAAGTAGGCAACCTAAAAGGCCATCAGGTCTGCATAGAAGTAGATCCTAATGTAACTCCGAAATTTTGTAAGGCTCGTTCAATTGCGCATGCACTGCGGGAGAAGGTGGATTTAGAAATTGACAGGCTGCTAAAAGATAAAATTATCGAACCAGTCACACACGCTGCCCCAGTAGTTCCTGTACTAAAACCGAACAAGTCCGTGCGGTTATGTGGGGATTACCGTTTAACAGCGAATAGAGCCGTCCTTCTAGATTGCTATCCTATGAGTGTTAAATTTTTATCAAGTAGTTCTATGGCAAGGTCAACATCAGTAAACAGGTTGTCAGTGGTAACATTTCTTCCTGACTTCACAATAGTTGAAGTAAGATCTCGAACAACTCTTTGGGCTTGGTGGCGTTCTGGACCTTCAGGACCTTTTCCACTGTATATCTGGCCATTTAGAATATACCCATTCTTAACGTCGGCCATACTCCAAACCTTTATGCCATACTTATCTGGTTTAGATGGCATGTATACTTTGAATGAGCATTTCCTTCGAAATGCGAGTAGAGATTCATCCACAGTTACATATGTGTTGGCTTTATAGTTTATTTGACATGCTTCAATAAACTTCTGCCAAACTTTGAATATAGGCGCCAACTTGCTTTGTTCACCATTCCTTCGTTCTGCACGAGTAGTCATGTTATCAAATCTTATTGACCTTTTTATTTCTTTGAAACGGTCACGGCTCATAGAAGCACGATAAATTGGTGGACCCGTCTTAGTACCAAATAATTCATCAACTGGGCGGAAGCTATCTTTGTCCAGCCCAGATCTGAGATGAAGTCCTAGCCATGCCATCAGCCCAATAGAATCCAGCTGTTTCCATTTTTCACCATAGAGAGCACCACCTTTTTGATTTGTTGCATCGAAAACCAATTCAACAATTTCATCTGTGATAAAGAAGCTGAAAGTAGCAGATGCAGCATGCGTAGGTACACTTTCATGAACACCACCTTCTTCATGAACAATGTTTTGCCTCACATTTCGTCTAAGCCGGGGAGGCTCAGTGCACCACACAAAGTTATCTTTCCCTAACACAATATTGTCATCATCATCATCATGATCGCTTGCATTGTCACTATCAAAACCACTAAAGTCACTGTCAGAAGATTGTTCAACATATTCATATTCACTAGCATCAGATAAGTCTACTTCTGATTCACTATCATCTGACAAATTTGTTTGGTCTACATTTACATCTCCCTCTCCCACCCTGCTAGGAGCATAAAACGTCGATATTGGAATTGACGTTGCCATTGGAATGAAAATCTAAGAAAATTTATGAAAAAATCTGAAAAAAAATTAAAATAAATTAGTCACATTGCAGGCAAGGTGGGGTAAGGCAGATCCCATTCAAGTTTGCTATCCTGTCACTTCCAAATGGTGTGACATTTTTCTCTTATATTTTGTGAGTATATACCATACCTACATACAATAAAAGTCATAGATGACCAGGCTCTAAAAATAATATTTGAATGAATGGCAGATTTTTGAAATATGCTTGGGGTCCAGTGGACCCCATCAGCCCACGAAGGGTTAATTGTCTCGTGGGCGGGGGGGAGGGGGAGATAGACTAAATATATGCCTAAATGAAGAACGCTCTGAGGAGCTACTAATAAGAACATAAGAACATAAGAAATTTTTATAGTGGGCACACTAGGGGCCACTTCGGCCCATCGAGGTGGCTCCACTATGTAAAAACTGCCTGTACATTGTCAACAACCAATTTTTACAAAACTAAATAATTATCAATTTAAAACTAATTAATTATCAAGTTAAAACTAAAGATAGAATCTCTGGATCCAAAGGATCAAAGTCATAATAGACTACTATCCACAAATATGTTACACTCTATATCTATTTATAACTGACATGCAAATATATCGGATCCAAAGAATCCAGTCAATTTCATTACGGTACCCATCAATACCAGTACCTTGCCAACCAAAAATAAGTCATGATCCATATCAATTGCGAACCAAGTCACAATTTACAACCATATACATTACAATATATATACTTAGGAGGAAAAGTGTAGGTGTGGCTGTAAAGACTGTACAGTAATGCAGAAATGTGTGTGCACCCATTTTGGGTCTCCCATTTAAAGGTGTTTGTGGGGCAAGTGAAGATCATGAGTTTTTCAATACCTCACAGTACTATGGGGGACACCGCTCGGCAGAGGAATCTCTTTAAATGGGTTGTGTAAGGACAGAGAGTATCCCCTAACCCAAGATGCTGCCTCCCTATATCCCACAACACTTGTGGGATATAGTACCATTCATGCAATACCATTCATGCAATACTAATACCATTCATGCAATAAAAATGGGCTTAAACACTATCACCAGATGTCCCTTGCAGGCATCAAACTATCCAACCTTCTTTTGAAAGAATCAAGTGTATCTGAAGTCACTACTTCTTCCGTCAGACTGTTCCAAAACTTAATTACTGTATTTGTAAAACTATGTTTTCTTAAATTTGTTCTACATCTTGGCTTAAATAATTTCATATTATGACCTCTAGTCTGGTTATTGTGATCTTTAATGAAAAGAGACTCAAAATCTATCTTATCCAACCCTTTTATCATTTTATACACCTTATCATATCACCCCTTAACCTCCTCCTTTTTAATGAGAACATGTTTAGATACGCCAGTCTTTCCTTATGTCAATTGTCTTAGGGATGGGATCATTCTTGTTGCTCGTTTCTGTACTTTTTCCGGTTTTTCAATATCTTGTATCAAATAGGGACTATTAAATTGAATACAGTATTCAAGGAGCGGTCTCACATATGAAATGTATAGTTGCTTTATAATATTGGGTGATTTGTATTCAATGTGTCTCTGCATGAGATTGAGTCTAGTATTTGCTTTATTTCTGATTTCCATACAGTGACTTGAGGGTTTAAGTTCATTAGTCACAGTGACACCCAAGTCTTTCTCTTTATCATCATTTTTAATCCAAATTCCATTCATATTGTATTCAAATTCTGGATTTTTTGGCCCAATATGCATAACCTTGCACTTATCAACATTAAATTTCATCTCCCACTTATCTGCCCAGGCTGTTACTCTGTCTAAGTCTTTTTGTATTGTCATTGCTCCTGCTACTGACTTAATATTATGGCCTAATTTTGTATCATCAGCAAATTTTGAGGTTTTACACGATAGGCCCTTCTCTAGATCATTTATATAGACACCAAAAAGCAGAGGTCCCAGCACAGACCCCTGTGGGACTCCGCTCAATACGGGTCTCCAAGTAGACTTATTTCCATTTAGATGAACTCTCTGTTTTCTGTTTCTCAACCATTCTTCTATCCAGTCAGCTATATGACCTCTTACACCGTGGGCTCTAACTTTTACCAACAATATTGCATGAGGAACAGTATCAAATGCCTTTGCAAAATCTAAGTATACTATATCTACTGGCTCTTTATTGCCCAAATGCAATAGGACTCCATCATCAAATTCAATCAAGTTGGTTAGACAGGACCTTCCATTTCGAAAGCCATGCTGGCTATCATTTATAAGGTTGCACTCTTCAAGGAACTGGGTAACTTTACCTCTAATGATACTTTCGAGTAATTTGCAAATAATGGAGGTGAGGCTGATGGGTCTGTAGTTTTTTGCCAAGCTTCTATTTCCTTTTTTAAAGATTGGAGCCACATTTGCTTTCTTCCAATCCTCTGGAATTTCAGTACATATCAATGATTTATTAAAAATAATTTCTAGTGCCTGTGCTATATTCTTTTTGGCAGCTTTTATGACTATTGGATACATTTCATCTGGCCCTGGAGATCTTTCCATTTTTAATTTATCTATTCTTTTAGGATATCTAGTTTTGTTACCTTTAATTCATTTATTTCTCTATCTTGTCCTGGTAGTATAAGATCAGGAATATTATTTAAATTTCCATTTGTGAATACTGATAAGAAGTATTTGTTTAGTTATTCAGTCATTTCAAGATCATCATCTATAGTTTTATCATCTATATGGAGGGGGCCAATTTTTTTTCACTCTACTTTTCAAATTGAAGTGACTGAAAAACTTCTTAGGATTGTTTTTTGAATTCTTGGCTAGGTTTTTTTCCAGGTCTCGTTTGTTATCTCTGATTGCTTTCTGGCAAATGCTTCTTTTATTTTTATATATTTCGGAGTCTGTGCGATTTTTAGTTCTTTTGAATTTATGAAATGCTTTTGTTTTTTCTCTGATTGCTCTTTTTACATTGTAGTTTATCCAAGGTTGTTTTTTATTTTTTACAGTTCTTATTTTACACTGTAGGATATTCTTCCTGTGTATGCTCATTATTATACTTTTAAATTTTTCCCACATACTAGTTACTGTCTGTTCAGGCTGTAGAATATCTGTCCAATTTATTAGACACAGATCATTTACTAGTCCATTTATATTTCCTCTTTTAAAATCGGGGACTTCTACTTTATTTTCACTAGGTCTTGAATTACAAACAATACTAAACCGAAGGATACAATGATCACCTGAACCTAGTGTTTCTGAAACTCAGAAATTTGGCAGACTATTCATGAGTTAGACAGTGCTCGTCAACCTTTTTAAGATTACCGCCCACTTTTGTAACTTTTGAATCTCCGTATCGCCCACCAAAATTAAAAATGCAAAAACTCAAACTAAAAGTTATATACCCTGCATAAAACGATAAAATTAATTGCAATTACCTTTAGATTACTGAGATCCTTCGCCCACTAGTGGGCGGTACCGCCCAGGTTGAAGAGCACTGAGTTAGATGATAACAAAAGTTGTGGCCTAGATGACATACAAGCAGAACATTTAAAATGTTGTAGTCCTCGTATAATACCTATGCTTGCAATGTGTTTCACAAGCTGTTTGATACAAGGGTACTTGCCACAGTCCATTTTGTCAATTGTATTGTTGCCAGTTGTTAAAAATATGGGTGCTAGTATCTGTGATAAGAATAATTTTAGGCCAATAGCACTTGCCAGTATACTTTCTAAGGTGTTAGAATATGTCATTTACTGTATAATAGGATAAGTACTTACTTTCAGACTTATGACAATCAGTTTGGCTTTAGAGTGAAACATGGTACTGACATAGGCTAAAGGAAGCCGTCCTAAAGTACAAGATGTCAAGTAGCAATGTATATTCCTGTTTTTTGGATGCATCAAAAGCATTTGATAGAGTTAACCATCACAAACTTTTCAAGAAACTCTTATGTCGAGGGGTACCTAAATATATATTTAAGGATACTTGCATTCTGGTATACAGAGCAGACCATGTTTGTAAGATGGAAAAGCACTGTATCACCAGGTTTTAAGGTAATTAATGGTGTTAGGCAAGGAGGTATATTATCACCCTATCTTTTCTGTATATACGTGGATGACCTTACCAATGAACTAAAAACTACACGTACTGGCTCTGTCATTGGAAATGAAAAAATTAATCATTTAATGTATGCTGATGACCTTGTTCTTCTGTCACTAAAGAAAAGAAAAATATTAGTTCGTCTGTCATTCACTTTGAACTATTACTTCGGTATATTAACTCATAACCTCCGATTGAGTGAATAAATGTTACAGATGAATCCGTAGATATAATCATAATTAAGAGTATTTATTAGAAGTAGAATATAGGAAATTAGGGACAGAGTTGCCCATATCTGCTAGAAACAAGAAAATGTATTGGTATAAATATTTAGAAAACCAGGTACTGTCACAATTTATATTTCTACTAGCTCGTTCCTGTGAAATATTTTTTCACAAAATCACCCATACAAAGTAAGAGAGGTTTCTGAAAATAGGCAGTCATAACAAAACATTCGCTTTTTTTACCTACAAACCCAGTTTGAACGTCGTGTCCGCATTGATTCATAGAATGAAAAATCTTTGGTTTTGCATAACCTTTTTATTTTTCATCGTACAAAACAAAGTTAGGAACAGTAAATGTTTGTCTTTTTATGTAGAATGATATTGCTCTCTTGTTAAATTTTCGTATCTTTTACGGTTCTAAAGTTATTTCCAAAAAACCGAAATTCGGCCGCCATTTTCCAAGATGGCGGCTGGAGCACAACTTGGATTTGTTGGGACTTTTAATATATTCATCAGTAGGGTTCAGTTTACAAGTGTACCAAGTTTCGACTTCCTGCTAATTTGTTAGGTCGATTTTCTGTGACATTTATTCACTCAATCGGAGGTTATGAGTTAATATACCGAAGTAATAGTTCAAAGTGAATGACAGACGAACTAATATTTTTCTTTTCTTTTCAGGTAATGGACGCTATTGATGAGTCAAGATGAGGTGCTTGATATGTGCAGAAGAGATCGATGTGGGAAGCGGGGTA
Source organism: Bathynomus jamesi (assembly GCA_023014485.1). Lineage (NCBI taxonomy): Eukaryota > Metazoa > Arthropoda > Malacostraca > Isopoda > Cirolanidae > Bathynomus > Bathynomus jamesi. Next base: position 527,427 of record JAJOZX010002852.1, read on the forward strand.
TTTGTGGAAAGAGGGATCAAGACTCTGATTCAAGCAAGCAAAGATAGAGGAGATGATAAATACAAGACATTTCAGGAACTGAAGAGTGTACCAGTACACAAAATCTGTCGGAGAAACTACACAAGAAAGCACAGTATAGCTGCTGTCAATAAGGAACCTTCAGAACAATCAACTTCACAAGCCAACAGAGTTCTTCGTTCAGAAATAAAGACATTAACTTTCTAAGTGACTGTATATTTTGTGGAGAGAAAGCAAGTTTACCTGACACAAAACATTCAAAAAATAGACGCCTCACTGTATATAATGTGGCTACTCTTGAATTTCGAGAAAAAATTATTTCAATTTGTGAACAGCGCAGTGATAGTTGGGGGCAGGAAGTATATTCAGTCTAGGGTGGATCGATTTTACATTTTTTCGATTCCCATATTCTAATAGAGACAAAAACTTGCGCATGCATGAGAAAATAGCCTCTGCAAAATCTTAGCTTAATAGGTAATCATCTTCTGCCCCCGGCAGAGCGATGAAAATCATATTTTAGTAGTCAAAAACGTATTTTTCTTATAATTTTTAAAATATAAAATTTTGCGTGTGTGTTATTTCATGCCTAAGCAACGATATAAATGCTATGGGAAATATATAAATGCATTATTTAAGACAAAGAGCCGATCTGAAAATATGTATAAAATATACATATTTTCAGATCGGCTCTTTGTCTTAAATAATGCATTTATATATTTCCCATAGCATTTATATCGTTGCTTAGGCATGAAATAACACACACGCAAAATTTTATATTTTAAAAATTATAAGAAAAATACGTTTTTGACTACTAAAATATGATTTTCATCGCTCTGCCGGGGGCAGAAGATGATTATCTATTATGCTAAGATTTTGCAGAGGCTATTTTCTCATGCATGCGCAAGTTTTTGTCTCTATTAGAATATGGAAATCGAAAAAAATGTAAAATCGATCCACCCTAATATTCACGTATTGCAAATTCCATTGATTTAGTAGCAGAAGAAGGTCGTTATCACTTTGTATGTTACAGCACATTCAAGCGCATTGCACAAAGAGATTCAGCAGGACGTCCAGAAGAATCAGTAGCTTCGTCTGCTTTCAAAAAACTTTTGGAATACATTGAAAGTAATGATGAGTGTCAGTACAGTTGGAGTGAGCTGAAAGATATTATGATGGAAGTTTCTGGTGCACAAAAAGAAGACCTTTACAGTGACCACTGGCTTAAGTGTAAGTTCCTTTCACACTACAAGTCAAGCATAATCTGTACAGATCTGCATTCCCGACATAACATATTTATCTTCACTCACACAGGACGGAGGATTTTAACAGAACAATGGTATGAAAACAAGAAGACAGATGAGACTAGTGAACGATTACGTATTGTTGAAACAGCTGCAAAAATCATCAAAGAAGACATTTGTAAAACAGTGTATGATTGTAGCATGTACCCAGACATTGATGACATGAAGGCTGAGGGTCAGACTTTAGTTCCCCCGACACTTACAGCTTTCACTGAGATTCTTATTTCAACTAAAACTCAACCTACACCTGAAAGTATAGATCGCAAGAGAACTTTTATCAACCATTCGATAATTTCTGCTATGAGGCCACGTTCATTCCTATCTCCACTGCATTTGGGACTTTCTGTACACCTATATCGCAATTATGGATCAAGACATCTAATAGACATTTTGCATGCTGTGGGTGCATGCTCTTCATACAAAGAAGCCACAAACTTCCTAAATTGTGCTGTTAATAGCCCACGGTCAACAGTACAACCAGATGCATTTATACAGTTTGTCTTTGATAATGCTGATGTGAACACAAGAACCCTGGATGGTTTGGGTACCTTTCATGCACTTGGAGGAATAAAGTGTGTTACTCCAGGAAACTCTGTCTCGAAATGCCCTCCTTTAGCACGTAATATTGGTGAAAAATGTGACACTACTTCAAATCAAATACCCATTATCCCTTACAAAAAACCTCCCACATCAGGTTTGAAGAGCATAATCTTAAGTGACATAACACATGAAGATGGAGATGTAGTTCGCAGAGGTTTCAAACTTGATGTTCTGTGGTTGGCTGGATTTAGTGAAGTTCAAAATAAATTACCAAGCTGGAATGGCTATATGAAATATGCAGTTACAAATGGAACATGGAATGTAAGTCGTGTGCTGACAGTGCCTTTCATAAATCTAGAACCAGGAAATCTGACAACCCTTTACTCAGCTTTGATGTTTGCCGCAAAAGAAAGCCAAAGTCATAATCAGGCATGTGTAGTTACTTTTGACCAACCCTTGTTCTTGAAGTCTGTAGATATTGTTGAGTCAGAACCAGTTGCTAGTCTTGTATCTTCAATAGTTGTTCGCTTAGGAGGTTTTCATTTGTTGATGTCATACATGGGAGCAGTAGGACATATAATGAGTGGTAGTGGGATTGAGGAGTTGTGGCAAACTGTTTATGGAAAAGCGACTGTACCCCACATGATGAAAGGCCATTCATATGCCAGAGCCGTACGTGCTCATATTCTAACAGCTGCAGCACTCTTTACTCTCATTCATGACGAATTGGCTTCAAAAGCTGAAGAATCACAAAACATACTGTGTGAAATATCAAAACAGTATTCAGCAAAGGCACTAACTTCTGAAGATGTTTTTGAGTGTGTTGCTATTGATAAATCTGTTTGAGAAAGTCAAAAAAGATATGCAGAATTCAGGCAAAACACCTAAGTTATGGCTTCAGTATTTTCAGCAAGTCATGCTTATCCTCAGTTTATAAGAGCAGAACGAACAGCAGACTGGAATTTGCATATTGAAACTGTCAAATATATGCTTCCTTACTTTCATAGTGCAGGTCATATACACTATGCAAAATGTGCCCATCTGTATCTAACTTTGATGGAGGATTTGCCCAACAAAATGTCATCTGAGGACTTTCAAAGATTCACGAAAGATGGTTACTTCACAATCAGGCGCAGTGACAGATTCTGGTCTGGTGTGTCAACAGATATGTGCATTGAGCAAGTTTTAATGCGTAGCTTTAAAGCAATAGGTGGACTTACACATGGTCGGGGAATCACAGATTCAACTTTACAGAGATGGGTGTTGTCTGCTCCAGCTTGTGGTGAAATAACTGGAACGTTATCAAAGTTCGCAGGAATAAGTGTAACAATTAGTCATCAGAACATAGAATCTGGAACATCTCGTCAAACAAGAGATTTAAACGACTTTGTGACATTTGTTTGCTGGCTAAAAGAACATAACCCATTTGGTCAATTATCAGGACAGTTGGTAAACCTCTCAAATGGGTTGATAGCAGATTCATCAATAACATGTGATAGGGCACTAGAGATTGGTACAGAAACAATGAAAGCACTCTCAAGTCATAGCTTCTCTGATATTCGACTGCAAAGGAAGAAGAAAGTAGTTCCTTTGTCTAACCTGTCATCTGGCACAATAAAGATGAAAGAAAAAACTGTAATCCTGCATTCCCCACAAGAACTCTTCCACAGAATGATATGTTTGGACATAAGCAAAACAGAAGTTAAAGGGTACTTTCAGTATGAGCTGGCAAGTGTGCCTCCATCATTATTTGACTCAACATTGTTAAGAAAAGGCACAAAGTCTTCTCTGATCAATGCTTTTCAGTCGCACAACGAGATGTTAGCTTTACCAGCCAATCCTCACTACATTTTAGATGGAGGAAACCTTCTTCATTGCGTTGTTTGGCCAAAACCCGCTACATTTGGTCAGCTGTTTGACTTGTATACAACCTCTGTAGAGAGCAATTACGGTAAAAACTGTACAGTGGTGTTTGATGGTTATCCTGACAGAGAAACCACTAAGACAGCCGAGCAAGAGCGACGAGCAGCAAAAAGAACTTCTAGAGATATCATATTTAATGAGAATACACCAACCACTATACCACAATCAGATTTTCTTGCTAACAGAAACAACAAACGGGCCCTGATTGCATCTCTTGTGTCTAGTATGAAGATCAAAGGTTATTCTGTTGTTCAGGCGGAGAGTGATGCAGATACTGTTATTGTTAAGGCTGCTCTAGATCAAGCTAAACACAAAAATCAAACAGTAGTTGTTGGCCAGGATACGGATCTTCTAGTGCTTCTAACTGCTCTAGCCCATGAAGACTTTGAAATTTGGTTTCTCAAACCAGGGAAATCAAACAGCACACCCCGTATTTTCAGCATCCAAAGTGAGAAAAAAAACATGGGGAAGGCTTGTGAAGTTTTGCTATCTGCTCACGCCATGACTGGATGCGATACCACATCAGCTTTGTATAAAAAAGGAAAAGTTAGAGGTCTCCAACTTCTACAGAACCATACAGAAATGAGAGAAGAAATGAAAATATTTAACCAAAAGGATGCCAGTAAAGAAGATATCAAAGCTGCTGGGGAAAAGTTCCTCTTAAAAATGTACGGATCAAAATCAAAGTCCTTGGATGAGCTAAGATACTTCATGTATAATCGCATAGTAGCAAAAAAGAAGTTAGATACATCTTTTCAACTAGCATCCCTACCTCCGACCAGTGCAGCAGCAGAGCAACACTCATACAGAGTGTACTTGCAGGTCCAAGAATGGTTAGGAAACTGCCTGGAGCCAACAGAGTGGGGATGGTCCATGACAGGGAAATCACTGAGGCCTGTCCCTACTACCAAGGAAGCCGCTCCATCACAACTTCTTAACCTCATTTCATGTAACTGCAAGCTAGGATGCACCAAGAGATGCAAGTGCATACAGTTTGGTTTGCTGTGCTCAGCGATGTGTGGAGGATGTGAAGGAACTACCTGCGAGAACTCTTATGTTGAAACGCTACTAGACAACTGATAACTGAGTGTGTTGCAATATGACACTACACATAATGCAATAAATGTACAATCTAGCTTATTTTTGCGTAGTAATTAGAAAATTATACTTAAAACAGGGAGACACAATTACATTTTATTTCCTAGCTCATGTTAGATGACTTTATTCAACATTAGAGATGTCACACAGTGCCTTAGTGTTAAAGCTATATACTGTATTACTGCGTTGCACTCCAAGACTTAGATTACTACATTTTCATTTTAGGTAACAACAGACGATTATAGTTAGCTATAGTGATGTTCCCAAGTGTCTAAGGATTACTGTGACCATTCAATAAGATGTTATTTTATGTTCAATCCATAAAACCTGTCTGAACATCATGGTCATCATCAATACATGAAAATTCTTCCTATGTTACATTTTTCTTCAGTATACAAGATAAGGAAAAATGCATGTTATATTTTACATAAAATATATTAGTGTTAACCCCTCCGTCTATGGCCCTGGGGTGGTTCGGATTGACGGGGGTTCTGGTTTAGGAGGCAAGCAACGGATGTGTGCCTTGAAGTGGTTTTTCTTCTATGTTACTCTCCGAGTTCTTCTATAGTGGCTCGGAGGACTCTGGTAGATTTGCAATCTAAATGCTGAAGGTTCCGGATTCTTCTTATAGCGTATCCGGAAAGTTTTCTAAGTTTTTCTGAAGAGAGCAAGGCTCGAAGGGGACAATAAAAAGTTTCTTCACTGTAAATTTACTGCTAAAAGATACAGGTAGTGCTCAGCCTCTGAATTAGCTTCTGAATTAGCTTCTGAATTAGCTTCTGAATGACAATGGATTAATTTGAATGGGTTTATATACCCAAAAACTGCTAACATTATTATTATTAAATGCTAAGAAGGCTGTATTATTTTTGCACAATATTTGAAAATAAGTAAATTTTTTAGCTGTGGTAAGGCTTGAACGAGTAAACAAAATATTTGAAGACGAAACCATATTTTTATCTTAAACCGCGACTTTTCAGATCTGATGTTATCATGATCTGCCAAGTTAACTAAAAGTGGAAATCGGACTATGCATCTTTACACTAAAATATGCATATGAGTGAAATTTTAAGGTTTAAGATGTACAATTTTAATGCTTAGGCAAGACATGATCTCATTGTTTATAACGAAAGAGAGTGTATACAAAATGTGAACATTGCAAAGCTTAACAGGATTCCTTATTAAGCGAAATCTAAAAAATGATTATGAGATTTTAAAAAAACAACAGGTCACCAATTATTTAGCAAAGTAGAAAGTGAATCAAATATTTTATCCAAACTCGCGTTGGGCGATTTTGGTCCTTATGTAAAAATGAATACACACACGTACATACATATGAGTATAGGCATTATATAAAGTTAATATATAAGATTATACATGAACCATATAACACATGAATTTTTAAAATGGATACTTTTTCTTACAATGGATACAGAGACTATATAAATGAATACAAGAATTACATGAAGGATAAGATAATATAGGAATATGGGAATTATTTATGGTTCATTTTTACAGGGCTCTTACCTCTAGAATGATATTAATATAATAACGTAACATCCTAACTAAGGCTAACTAGATGATAACTATTGGTTTTATAATACAGATTTATATATACAACATAAGTCGGGTGGTTTAAGTCTAGTTCACGTGGTCTGGGTACGCACTCTTGGTCGTGCATAAATAGTTTCATGTTCCGTGTCACTGGGTTTTCTTTGTTCCCAGAATGATCTTTTCATCACAAATACACCGAGGATAATAGCACACACAATAATGATACTAACGGCAGATGTTGAGAAAATGGTTACCGGTTGTAGTATTTGTAAGAGGTTGTTTTGGTTATCATCCGAAATTTTAAACCGGCTCAATTGATCATTCCATTCAGGGGCATGCAGTTCGGGTAGGATGGTTACAGGTTTTATGGAGAGATTTAAGATCTCTATGACTGGTTTAAATTTAATTTGCGACGGAAATGGGTATGAGTTATTAAGGGTAACCTTATACGGGTTGTATATTTGGAGGGCTTTTGAACGCAAGGAGCAACCAATTGGTAGCCGAATAATCATAGGGATTGTAATGAGGGAATAATTTGATGGACACTCGAGGGTAGCGGCAGTCCTGTTCGCGAAGGAAACCCAGATGTCTGGTCCAATTCGTAGTTGGATGGTTTTAGGGGAATTAAATTTTTAAATGAACATACGGGGGCATGCCGGTCACGAATTAAATCGATAAAGCAAGACCTAGTAGTGGGAAGAATAACTGGTTTGAGTGGAGGGCAGATGAGTTGTTTATTTGGTTGCGGGAATCGGCAATGCCGGACGTCGCTATCTGACATCATAGAATAAGCTGATAGATCTTTGGTGAGGAAAAGGTAAGGTGGTACGGTGGGTAAATACAATCGATAGACATTAGAGTTATTTTGGTAGGGTGTTGGGAAAGGGTGAAATCTATATACGTCATAAGTGAGGAAATCGAAAAATGGTATAATTATGAGGTATGTGTAGGGGCGTGGTCCATGTACAGTCCAGGTGTATTCTAGAAATTGAGGGTAATTAGTGTGGTTGAGTGAGAATATGGGTGATAATTTTAATTGTGACTGGGCGGTGTGAATCAAGGACTGGAGTATTTCCCATGGTATTAGGGTGGAAAGAGTGATTTTTCCATGGGCTAGCTGGGTTGCACGCAAAACCTTGGAATGAATCGTAGTTATTCGTTGTAAGTATTTATCGATTAGGGTTACTTGTATGTTCATTATTTCTATTAATTCTAGATATCGTTTGTGTTCTTTGTATTGAGCTAACATGGATTCAAGGTATGTGAATCTGTCCGAAAGGGAGTGAAGGAAGCGATTGTTTTCGTGTAATGACCTAATAGTTTGTTCTAACATGTGTCCATTATATTGTCGATTCCGAGCGAAGAGATTCAATTTAAGTTCAACTCTTTTAATATCTTCTTCGGTTGCTAATCCGAATAAACCTTTGAACAGTTTCCCTCCTATATCTATCAGTCCCCTTTTACTTCTTTGGTTAAAGTTTTCGGAATTTTTTGTTTCAGTTTGTATCCATGGTAAGGCTAATATTTCTGATAGGGCGCGTGCTGTAGTTTGAATATTTTCGAGGGTATTTTCTAACAGAACGCGACTTATCTGATCTTTTCCTTGGAAAGAATTTTGGACTTTACTTTCAAACGTTTCTAATTGGGTTTGTATCTGAAGGAGATTGATTTTAATTCTAGCAGGGGGTTGCAAATTTATATAAAGGTCTGCATGCCCTTTCAAAAATTTACCTTCTGCAAGTTTTTCTATAACAACTCCGGTAGAAATTTTAATGCTAGGTCTACAAGAGTAAATAATTTGGAAAATTATAAGGGGGACAATTTTATTCATTTCTACGCCTTAAGTTATACGGAGCTGGGGGTAGTTGTGTGGATACTTGTGTGGATACTTGTGTTGGTGGGCGAAGGGGTCGGCCTCGTTTTGGTGGCAATGGGGTCGACCGTTGAGCTCGGATTCTGAGCGGGTTCGTTTCTTATGTGAAGGTTCTAGTTCACGTGGGTGATGCATTTGCGGGCGGTATGTCGGGTCCGTGCGTCGATCATCAATCGGCGAGGGTGGTGACAGAGGAGATGGTGGAGTTGGAGGAGATGGTGGAGTTCCACTGAGTGATTCTCTCGAAGGGGTTTCTCCAGGGTCTGGGTCCGATGGGACGCTTGGCTCTGGGGCCTCCTCTTGTTCAGAGATTGCCTCGAGTAATGGTGGTATTACGAGGTACCAATCTTCGTCATGGGTAGCGGTTCCCGCGGTGACTACTTCAGTTTTTTTATCCTGCCCGATTTGTTAATATCTTGACCTTTGAAGGATAGGCGGCTCGAACGCCTGGCAGCTGTTTTTTGGGAAGGTGTTGCTCGGAAGCTATCTTCAAATTGTCAGCGTGAATGATCTTTAGTTTGGAATGATCCCGGAGGTCGAGGATTTCATAACGATTTTTTCCGAGGTCTTTCATAATCCTATATGGGCCATCCCATTTCGGGTATAATTTGCGATGAGCCCCTGGCGGTTTCACGCTCTTCAGATAACATCGCATACCAACGATTATAGTCCGTTGACGGGGATGACGCCTATGTTGTTCTTGCTCCATCTGTTGGTTTCGTTGGTCGAGGGCATAGCGGATTATGTCAAAAATCTTGAAAGATCGTTCAGCTAGTTGCTGATTTGCTTCTGCCATTTCGGAAGATGTTAGGACTGCCGGGTCGGTTTGGTCGGGCAAATCAAAAGGTAGACGCTTGTCGTAGTGATATAGAACGAAATGAGGGGTGTCCCCGATGGACCATTATAGCCATTGTTGATGGCTCTTTGTACCATGGGAAGGGAATCATCCCATGTACGGGAGGATGCATCGACAACGTGGCGCAGGGCTTCCAAGATCTTTCGATTGTGCCTTTCCACTAAGCCGTTTGCCTGCGGGTGGTATGCCACAATGTGTGTATTTTTAATTCTACACATGTTACAAAGTGACTCGAACAGTTTGGAAGTGAAACTACGGGCGTTATCCGAGATTAGGATGGAAGGAGTGGTATGGTTTTGGATGACGCGTTCCACTAGGGCTCTTGCCCAGTTTCCGAGGTCTGATCTGGAATGGCGGCTACTTCGCTGTAACGCGAGAAGGGGTCCGTAAACACAATGATGTACTGATTTCCCTTTGATGTTTTGGGAAATGGTCCCAGTATATCCATTCCAGTTCTTTGCCAGGGCCTCTGGCATACTGGATATTTATGCATTGGAGCGGTGGATGGTACGTTGCCCTTATGCTTTAAACACGACGGACATTCGGCGATGTATTCATGTACCGTTCTGTTCATCTCGGGAAAATGGTATCGCTCCAAAAGACTTTTGATGGTGCGATCCGGCCCATGTGTCCATAAAAAGGTGAGTCGTGACAAAGTCCAATGGCTATATCAGCGAGATCCTTTGGTATCTCCACGAGGTCGTTTCCATCTTCGTTCCTGAAATGTACGAGCCCATCTTTGAGGTTGTACTGTTCTTTTACCTTCGATGGTTCCTTTTGTTCCAGGCGCGCCCGAAGGTTCTGGTGTGTTGGTCCTGTTGTTGGGAGTATTGCAGACACTCGTAGTCGAACACAGGGAGAATTCCTATTTTATTCACTCGGGTGTCGGGCTTAAGTCTCGACAATCCGTCTGGAATAACTTGCAGTTTTCCCGGTTTGTATACGATTTTCGCTGCAAAATCCTGAACCAACAGAGCCCATCTACTCAATCGTCCTTCAAGTAGCTTGTCCTTGAAGAGGTACGTGAGTGGCTTATGATCAGTCTTGATGGTTACATCGTAGCCATAGACGATATTTCGGAATTTTTTCAAAGCCCAATATACCGCTAGGGCCTCTCGGTCCGTAGTGGAATAATTCCGTTGAGGTGCAGAGAGAAGTTGACTGGCATAAGCAATGGGTAATTCCACACCGTCTACGTCCTGTAACAGGACGGCTCCTAGTCCATAGGAGGAAGCATCTGTGGCTATGATGAAGGGTCTTGTGTAATCAGGATATTGTAAAATGGGATGACAGGTTAGTTTATTAATTAAAGTTTCAAAGGCATGTTGGAATCGGGAAACGGTCTGGGATGGTAATGTTATTCAGGCGTCTAAAATCTATACATGGGCGAGATGTTCCGTCCTTTTTGGAGACGAGAATCATAGGAGCGAACCAGGGACTAGCTGAAGGCTGAATGACATCCTGCTCCAACATGTCCTTGATGTGTTCCTCAATAGTGACTAACTGAGAATGTGGAACCCGATAGGGAGGAATGAAAATGGGTTTGGAATTGGGTTCCAACTTGATTTCAAAAGGGACCAAATTAGTTCGGCCCAGAGGATCTCCGGTTAGGGCAATCACATCTATTTCTTATCAGGAAATCGAGAAATGATTCCATTAGTTTGGGATCCTGTAAAGCTGGTGACTCCTGAAGGGAGTGCTTCAGACATTTCTTATATTCTTCTTTTAATACTGAAGGCTTTAATTCTAAGGAACTGGAAACACGATTTATCGTACTGATGGGGAAATCTGAATCTATTTCTACTGTGGAAACAGTTCCTATTTTCTGATTTGAAGTTAATTCTATAGATCTTTCTCCTTTGTTTAAACAAACAACAGGGATAGCTGAATTCTGACTCTGACTAAGGACTTGGGCAATAAGAACATCTCTTTTGAAATTACTTTTCTCTGTAATCAGAGTACGCTCTGACTCTAATAATTTCCTTGACTGTTAACTACTTTTGCTAGGAAACAAATCTTCTCATAAGGTGCTACTGTTATATGCACGGTAGGGCATATGAAAAATTGTGAATCTGATTCTGGTTCGGCGACTAAAATTTGCCTTATTGGCTGAACTGAAGCTGGCTGACTGGAAACTGACTGACTGGAAACTGGCTGACTGGAAACTGGCTGACTGGAAACTGGCTGACTGGAAGCTGGCTGACTGAAAACTGACTGACTGGAAACTGACTGACTGGAAACTGACTGACTGGAAACTGACTGACTGGAAGCTGACTGTCTGGAACTGCCTGGGTTGATCCAACTGGATTCAACAACTGGAACTGATTACCCTGGGGTCTGATTTCTGGAAGCGGTTGTCCCTCTGGATGCAACCGGCCGACTTGATCTGCTATCAAGTAGAGGGGGTTTCCTATTTCTTTCGGAAATCTGAACTGAGCTAAGTCTATTAGCATTAAGTTGTCTGTCATCCTCGCGGAGATGGTGTGTCCTATTTCGACACTTTACTAACTTTCCGGCTGGTAAATCTCCCATTGATTCCGGTTAAAAAAATCCATCCCTAGTAGGATGTCTGTCTGAAAGGTGGCGACTGTGTCCACTATACAACATTTCGCGGGTATACCGCGTTTCCAATTTCTAAGTATAACTCAATTTCTCCGTATGTGGGTATGGGTGTGCCCGTAACTCCTCTAAGTTGGCAGGATGATGCCTTAAGTTCATATTTATAATTTGTACTCTCTAGTAATTCATCTACGCATTGTTTCTTAATTAACGTCGCGTGTGCTCCTGTATCTAGGAGAGCAGTTAAATCTTGGTTATCCGTACTACAATTTATTATTAAATCTAAGAGGTCCGCACCTATTATCCTGATGGGGAGTTTGTGTGCGTATCTGGGCTTACTACTGTAATTTAGGAGGGAGGAGGTTGAACTGCTGCCTCCAATGTAGGGTCTAAAAAAGGGCTCACATGGTTTTCTATGGGAGGACCTGGATCATATTGTACGGGGATATCATACGCTGAAGGGTGTCTTGAAAACTGTTCTCTGGGGAAAATGATTCCTCCCGGGTACTTCTACGTACCGAACTAGTTGACCTTGCTGGTTGTATTGGGGTTTATACATGGGGTAAGAGTGTGGGTGACCCTGTGCGTGATTTATTGGGTTGGTAGTTCGACTGAGGCTGGGAATGGACTGGTTTCTGGGGATTGGTTGACTTTTGGGATACGTTTTGGGGACGTGGTTGGTTTGGTTTCTGAAAGTGGGGTCTATACCCTGCAGGGCTTTATCAGCACACTTTTGGCGATCGCCACGGCGATGACCATGTTCGTGACAGTGGAGCAACACGAGGGGTAATTACATTGACTTATCATATGCCCGAAACTATCACAGTTAAAACACTGTGGAGGAGGGCGTGTATTCTGGGTTTGGGGGGCTTGTTTCTGGGGTGTTCCCTGTATTTGCCTTGGTTTATATTGTTGTTGTTGTTGGTATTGGTGTTGTGGCTGCTGCTGAATATACTGTACAGGGGTTTCTCTACCCTTTCGGTAGGTTTGGTTTGCTAAATCGGGGTGATGTTCCCTTGTTTTGTTTATGGCTACACTGACAGGTTTGTCAACATTTAAAAACTCCTGAAACTTTTTTTTAGGCGCTCCGGGTAAGTTTGGTAAATGGTTGTGGCTACTATTAGATTTCTTTGTTTCGAAGTAAAAGTTATGCCACATGCATTTTCTGCGGCCCGGAGGGCTTCTCCTACAAGTTTGTGTGTACGTGTAATAAAATTGTTTAAATCCTCGTGTTCCTCTTTCTTCCATTTAGCTTGGAAGACTGCTTCTAATGTGGCTAAGGGTTGTGCAAGGGTTATTTCTTTAAAAAATTCTAATAGGTTTTGTTTAAAATCGTCCCATGTTATAGCTTCGCTAATTGATGGGACGTAAGTGACTGTGTCATGGGCATTTCCCTCTTTAGGGTCAATAAATCTTTTTGCTTCTCTGATTTTTATATCATCATCGGTAATATTCTCGCGTAAGAAATGTTGCTCTAAAGACTCAACCCAAGGTCTTACGCGCGGTTCAACAAAACGATTATCTATGGTCCCCTTAAAAATTAAAACAGTATGAGGAAGATTTACTAATCTGCCTAAGTTAATATATGCTGGGGCGGGGGTTTGAGACTGAGACATACTGACTTGTGTGTTTGGGAATATGTTTGAAGGGCGCGGGGTAGGTGGAAAAATGGGTGTAGGTAATTCTTCGATGTCAGAAAGCGCACCGTCTGAATCGCTCATATGTGAAGGTACTCATTAATGTTCTAATTAGGTCTGCTTGACCGATCTTAATTCATGGAATGATCACTTAAGGGGTTTTCCTAACTATACTATCTAAAAAAAATAATGCACAACAATTTGCCTAACTCGGGGAAAATTTGAAAGATTGCAAACAAAAATAAAAATGAAACAAAATTTTACACAAATGTACGTGATGGTATGGTAATTATGGAAAAACTATACGCGCTCACAACATGGTTGTATCTGTGTTGGTCACCCATGTTAGACAAATTCGACTGTCTGTCCATAAGTAAATGTTTGTTATGTCAACTTCTTTATAAACTTGTGAAAGAAAGTTTGCTGTTTTAACTCACAATGAGACAGCTAATAATTCAAGTTGTGGTACAGTTTTCTTTTGGTTTAAGGGTGCCACTTTTGCCTTTGAATAAACCAAGTTACTTTCATTTTCACTTGACATATAGGCCCAACCTACACCAAATCCTATTTGACATATAGGCATACCAAGTCCTATTTGACATGTAGGCCCAACCTATTACCTATTCGAAGTCCTATTTGACATAGGCACACCAAGTCCTATTTAACCTATTCCAAGTCCTATTTGACATATAGGCCCAACCCACCAAGTCCTATTTGACATATAGGCCGAACCTATTCTAAGTCCTATTTGACATATAGGCCCAACCTATTCCAAGTCCTATTTGACATAGGCCCAACCTATTCCAAGTCCTATTTGACATATAGGCCCAACCTATTCTAAGTCCTATTTGACATATAGGCCCAACCTATTCCAAGTCCTATTTGACATAGGCCCAACCTATTCCAAGTCCTATTTGACATATAGGCCCAACCTATTCCAAGTCCTATTTGACATATAGGCCCAACCTATTCCAATTCCTATTTGACCAATATAGGCCCAACCTATTCCAATTCCTATTTGACATATAGGCATAAAACAGACAAGGCTTGATATAAGGGTCTCAAATGCAACGTTTGAGGATCTTTACTCAGCCAAATTGATTAACCTAACCCAAAACCCAAAAATAAAACCCTATAACAAAATACACATTTACACACATACGTACGGTACAGTATATAAATATATACATACGACTCCAAACATCCAATTCTTCTTTTAAAGGAAGAATCCCAACAAATTCATCAAAGGGCTGATGGCCTACCCTTGGCCATAGCCCAACAAATCATCAAAGGGCCTTGGCCTACCTTTGGCCATAGCCCAACAAATTCATCAAAGGGCTGATGGCCTACCCTTGGCCATAGCCCAACAAATCATCAAAGGGCCTTGGCCTACCTTGGCCATAGCCCAACAAATTCCTCAAAGGGCTGATGGCCTACCCTTGGCCATAGCCCAACAAATCATCAAAGGGCCTTGGCCTACCTTTGGCCATAGCCCAACAAATTCATCAAAGGGCTGATGGCCTACCCTTGGCCGTATAGCCCAACAAATCATCAAAGGGCCTTGGCCTACCTTGGCCATAGCCCAACAAATTCATCAAAGGGCCTTGGCCTACCCTTGGCCATAGCCCAACAAATCATCAAAGGGCCTTGGCCTACCTTGGCCATAGCCCAACAAATTCATCAAAGGGCTGATGGCCTACCCTTGGCCATAGCCCAACAAATCATCAAAGGGCCTTGGCCATAGCCCAACAAATCATCAAAGGGCCTTGGCCATAGCCCAACAAATCATCAAAGGGCCTTGGCCTACCCTTGGCCATAGCCCAACAAAATATCAAAGGGCCTTGGCCTACCTTGGCCATAGAACACATCAAACCTTGGCCTACCTTGGCCATAGCCCAAAAACATCAAAGGGCCTGGCCTACCTTGGCCCATAGCCCAACAAAACATCAAAGGGCCTTGGCCTACCTTGGCCATAGCCCAACAAAACATCAAAGGGCCTTGGCCTACCTTGGCCATAGCCCAACAAAACATCAAAGGGCCTTGGCCTACCTGGCCATAGCCCAACAAAACATCAAAGGGCCTTGGCCTACCTTGGCCATAGCCCAACAAAACATCAAAGGGCTGATGGCCTACCTTCGGCCATAGCCACCAACAAAGCCCTTGGCCTTTGGCCATAGCCCAACAAATTCATCAAAGGGCTGCTGGCCTACCTTGGCCATAGCCCAACAA
The DNA here is from genome assembly GCA_023014485.1 of Bathynomus jamesi. NCBI lineage: Eukaryota > Metazoa > Arthropoda > Malacostraca > Isopoda > Cirolanidae > Bathynomus > Bathynomus jamesi. The sequence continues at coordinate 543,015 of JAJOZX010002852.1, forward strand.
ATTCATCAAAGGGACTTGGCCTACCTGGCCATAGCCCAACAAATTCATTCAAACGGCTGATGGCCTACCTCGGCCATAGCCCAACCTATTCATCAAGGGGCTGATGGTCTCACTCGGCCATAGCCCAACCTATTCATCAAGGGGCTGATGGTCTCACTTGGCCATAGCCCAACATATTCATCAAGGGTCTTCTGGCCTCCTTTGGCCAGAGACCAAACAACAAGGGTCTTGTGGCCCCCCTTGGCCAGAGACCAAACAACAAGGGTCTTGTGGCCCCCCTTGGCCAGAGACCAAACAAAAAGGGTCTTGTGGCCCCCCTTGGCCATAGGCCAAACAAAAAGGGTCTTGTGGCCCCCCTTGGCCATAGGCCAAACAAAAAGGGTCTTGTGGCCCCCCTTGGCCATAGGCCAAACAACACAAAAACAGTACAGGATTCAAAGCCCCAAGCCCTCCAGATCTACCTGTGGAGGAGTAAATTTACTCCACTAAAACTACGGGTATTGACTAGTCTGAAGTGGTAGGAGGTTTGAATACAGTACAAACTTTCTAATTCTCCTAAATTAAATGAACAAATAACAAAAGACAACAATGGGAACATTGAACCAAACAATTACACGAAAACACTTGAATGCTTTGGTTTTTAAAACAGAATTCCGAACACGATGACACTCTTTGCACAAAGAGATAACTTAAATCCAAATGCTGATACAAAAAGACAAGTGCTTTCAGAATCATCCAAAATTTTCGACCCCATTGGATTATATTTACCAGCAACCACAAGATCCAAAACCCTTTTGCAAGACTTATGGAAAAAGAAAATTGATTGGGATGAATCACTTTCAGTGGAAGACCAACTTCATTGGAAAAAATTAGCCACAGACTTGAACAAAGTTCAAGACATCTACGTACCAAGATGTGCTGGCTACAGATTGAAATCGCAAACACTACACATTTTTACAGATGCCAGCACACAAGCTTATGGGTGTTGTGCCTATTTAACAAGTGAAAATGAAAGTAACTTGGTTTATTCAAAGGCAAAAGTGGCACCCTTAAACCAAAAGAAAACTGTACCACAACTTGAATTATTAGCTGTCTCATTGGGAGTTAAAACAGCAAACTTTCTTTCACAAGTGTATAAAGAAGTTGACATAACAAACATTTACTTATGGACAGACAGTCAAATTTGTCTAACATGGGTGACCAACACAGATACAACTTCTTGCAAAAAAATATTTGTGAAAAACAGACTAACAGAAATCAAAACTGCAAACACAAACCTTGGTATCAAATTTAGGTACATAAAAACAAAGGAGAATCCTGCAGACTTTTTGACAAGAGGGCTCTCTTACAAGCTGTTGAAAACAAATAAAAATCTGGTATGAAGGGCCCGAATGGCTAACATGTGAGGATCTTTGGCCAGCCAAAGTAGTTAACCTCACACTCAACTCTACAACAACTGAAAAGATCACTGAGGACAAACCTATATTTGACTATCACCTTTATTCAGACCTAAACAAACTCTTGAGAATTACAGTCTATTGCTGCAAGTTTGTCAATAGCTACCTTCTCAAACACTGTCCTCAGAAAGCCTTTTCTAACTTAACAGAAACTGCAACAAAATACTGGCTCAAACAGATACAAGCTTCAGAATTTGACAAGGAGTTGAAGTATCTTAGGTCCAGTAGCACATTAAACAAAGGTATTCCTTCACTTGTCATGGATCTAAATCTGTACCTGGATACAGAGGGTCTGATAAGGTGTAAAGGAAGGCTTAACAAGTCAACTTTGACTTACAACTCTAAGCACCCAATTCTTCTTCCAAGGAGAAATCACTTCACAAAACTCATCATCAGGGATACCCACAACAAAATACACCACATGGGAGTCCCACAAACCCTGACAGAGCTGAGAAAAACTTACTGGCTACCAAAGGGTAGAACTGAAACAAAGAAAATTTTAAACACATGCATTCCTTGTAAACGTATCCATTCACGACCCTTTAAGACCCCAAGCCCTCCAGACCTACCTGTGGAACGAGTAACATTTACTCGGCCATTTGAAACCACGGGTATTGACTACACTGGAGCGGTAAATGTGAGTTTTGGAGACAAAATGGATTCAAAGGAATACAAAGTGTACATTGTACTCTTCACCTGTGCTGCCACACGTGCCATATGTCTAGACATAGTAGAAGATCTGACAGCAGAAGCTTTTATTGCTGCTTTCAGACGATTTTGTGCACACAATTCTGTACCCAAAACTATATGGTCAGACAATGCCACATACTTCAAATCTGGTGAAAGAATTATTCATCAGATTTGTGACAGTGAAACAGTACAAACTCATTTAACCAAACACAACATAACCTGGAAGTACATTCCTGTTAATACACCATGGTATGGTTCAATTTGGGAAAGAAACATACAAACTGTAAAGAACTGCCTTAAAAAGACTATTGGGACAAAACATCTACAACTTTTTGAACTCATGACTATTCTGTCAGAAATTGAAAATGTTGTCAACAACAGACCATTAACTTATGTGGGAGATGGTATTAATGAGCCAGAACCTCTCACACCAAACCACCTAATTAAGGGAGAAACAGTAAACATGTTACCAGAATCTGAACATAACAGTACAGAGGATCCAGATTGGGAAATAGGACACAAAGAACTCAACACAAAATACCAACATTTGACACAAATCAAGACTCAATTTATAACAAAATGGAGAGAAGAATACTTAACAAGTCTTAGAGAAAGACATAAACAATTAACAAAACAAAGTTGGAATGATTCAGTCAAAATTGGGGACATTGTGTTGATACATGACAAGACACCAAGACAACATTGGTCAATGGGAAAAGTCTTGGAACTCAAAACTGGTGAAGACGAAGTTACCAGGGTTGTAAAACTGAAAACAGCAACTGGTGAACCACCAGAGATATCACATTACTATATCCTTTGGAGTGTGGGGCTAAATTAGAACCATTACCCCAAAGGATGGATCAGGATACTATTGGGGAGGAATCTCTCAATGTGCCTGATGTAACTCAGACTAAACCAGACAGGCCTCAAAGAAAGACTGCTTTGAAAGCCAGAAAACTTTTACAAGAAAAAATTAAGACTGGTGACTTATAAAACTTACACAAACTGAGCAAAGTTAAAATGCTTAATAACTTTACTTTAATCCCATAAATTTCCTATACCTAAAGGGAGTCAAACTGATTGACATAACTTTAACTAAACTTGAGAAGTTGGCCTCTTGAACTTTCATATTTGAATAGGTCTTGAGTAACCTCTCTCTTCCTAAATTTCTACTTCATTCTTTTGATCCATTTTACATGTTTACACAGTTTGTCAAAAAATTTTGATCTATAACATACAAATTTTTCTCCGGCCCCCCCCAGTATATGGAAAAACTATACGCGCTCACAACATGGTATCATATGTGGTACATTTATTTCATAATTAAATATAAATTATTAATTAATTGAATTAAATATCTATACAAAATTGCCTCGGGATTGGCGACATAGCCTATTGGGAATGAAATAATTGAATTGCCATACGTACAAAGAACCTGTATGTATGAATCAGCCACATAGCAACAAGAAAACCCAATTTATTGTTTAGTCTACCAAAGGAGTAGACCAAACAAAATTGCTAGTTCGGCAAATAATACACCAGAACCAAGGAACGGCTCTCAGGGCTGTTTATGTTACAGCGAAGCTTTAAACTGGGAGGATGTCTTTGTCCCCCTAGTTCTGAGTGAATTCCTTATAATATAAAACCTAATGACTATAAAAGGATAGGCCTATTCCTTCAGGGGTTTATATAGTGACTGCCTATATTAATTACCTTAAGTAAATTCGCCGCGTAACTCCATCGTGGCGGCCCTACACCGAAAATGATCGTAACGCCCTACATCGAAGCAAACAAAGACCCAGCAAAAATAAGGTGAGGCAATTTCATTTTCATTAACATAAGCTTCCCAAATCCCGACGCTAGAATTACCGTAATCACTTAAATATAAAAAGGTCCTTTAACAACCTACATATTTATAACTCTCTAACGAAAAAGCATAGGGCTTTTGTCGGTAACCCTCCACTGACGTCTGTTGGAAATTTCCAACGGATGAGGGCACAGGCAATCAACCCATAGCCCTATAGTTTTTTTCAAAGTAATACTATGTTTGGTACATTACATAAAATTATACTATACTAACTAGAATAGTAAAATAACTGTGAAAATAACTGTGACAATACTGTTTTCAATGAAAAGAGTGTATCACTGGTGTCTGTAGTGTTCACTGTGTTTTTGTTAATTCTGGCTCAATACTAAATATTAATTGTTAATAATAATGACTTTTCAAATGTTTAGAAATTATTTTTTTTTTTAAAAGTTTTATACTTAACAAGATTCCTATGGCGAAATCCTTTTGAGGTGTGTCCTGAAGACGTGTCTGGCTGGCCACTTGTTCCTAGATGAAAAGTAGGCGTGAAGAACTTGGAGTCGTACGCACCGGTTCACGGGGGATGTGACGAACTCGAAGTCATGACACGCCGGTCAACTGGTGTTGGTTCTGGTTCCAGGTCTGGAAGACTGGAAGAATCCTGGAGTCGTGAAGATCCTGGTTAAAGGTCTGGAGGACTGGAAGAATCCTGGAGTCGTGGAGATCCTGGTTAAAGGGTCGCCAGTTGTTAACCCCTCCGTCTATGGCCCTGGGGTGGTTCGGATTGACGGGGGTTCTGGTTTAGGAGGCAAGCAACGGATGTGTGCCTTGAAGTGGTTTTTCTTCTATGTTACTCTCCGAGTTCTTCTATAGTGGCTCGGAGGACTCTGGTAGATTTGCAATCTAAATGCTGAAGGTTCCGGATTCTTCTTATAGCGTATCCGGAAAGTTTTCTAAGTTTTTCTGAAGAGAGCAGGCTCGAAGGGGACAATAAAAAGTTTTCTTCACTGTAAATTTACTGCTAAAAGATACAGGTAGTGCTCAGCCTCTGAATTAGCTTCTGAATGACAATGGATTAATTTGAATGGGTTTATATACCCAAAAACTGCTAACATTATTATTATTAAATGCTAAGAAGGCTGTATTATTTTTGCACAATATTTGAAAATAAGTAAATTTTTTAGCTGTGGTAAGGCTTGAACGAGTAAACAAAATATTTGAAGACGAAACCATATTTTTATCTTAAACCGCGACTTTTCAGATCTGATGTTATCATGATCTGCCAAGTTAACTAAAAGTGGAAATCGGACTATGCATCTTTACACTAAAATATGCATATGAGTGAAATTTTAAGGTTTAAGATGTACAATTTTAATGCTTAGGCAAGACATGATCTCATTGTTTATAACGAAAGAGAGTGTATACAAAATGTGAACATTGCAAAGCTTAACAGGATTCCTTATTAAGCGAAATCTAAAAAAATGATTATGAGATTTTAAAAAACAACAGGTCACCAATTATTTAGCAAAGTAGAAAGTGAATCAAATATTTTATCCAAACTCGCGTTGGGCGATTTTGGTCCTTTGTAAAAATGAATACACACACGTACATACATATGAGTATAGGCATTATATAAAGTTAAATATATAAGATTATACATGAACCATATAACACATGAATTTTTAAAATGGATACTTTTTCTTACAATGGATACAGAGACTATATAAATGAATACAAGAATTACATGAAGGATAAGATAATATAGGAATATGGGAATTATTTATGGTTCATTTTTACATTAGTAATGTATGTATTGAGAATAGCATTCATAATTATTTCCATTTTCAATACTTAGATGTCTAATGAAGGAATAAAATAACTTTTAAATAATGTTACTCCAAACCGATAACTTAGCTCCTACCCGTCATCAAAAAAATTACATTACAGTATTTTTCTCTAGCTCTTTCTGTTGTGCTTTACTTTTTTACCAAACTACCTATAAAAAACAAACTGTCATGGTTCTGAAATAATAAATTGCAACAAAATATTCGAATTTCTACCCATTAACCAAGTTTGAACGTCATGTCTGCACTGATTCATAGAATAAAGGAATCTTGTATTTTGCGTAACTTTTTTATTTTTCATCGTACAAAACAAAGCTGGGAACAGAAAATGTTTGACTTTTTATGTAGAATGATTTTGCTCTCTTGGTAAATTTTCATATCTTTTACGGGTCTGAAGTTATTTCCAAAAAACCGAAATTCGGCCGCCATTTTCCAAGATGGCGGCTGGAGCACAACTTGGATTTGTTGGGACTTTTAATATATTCATCAGTAGGGTTCAGTTTACAAGTGTACCAAGTTTCGACTTCCTGCTAATTTGATAGGTCGATTGAATATATTTATCCTAAAATTCTTCCACTTGCAACAACACCACAACCTGCACTATTGCACGATGCAACAATCTTGTATCTAAACAACCAAACTGAATTGCAAGAGAGTTCTCTATAATACCACACCCTGTAAGTACGGCATTCCACAAACGAGTAGAAAAGACGCGCAGCGCCCCAAAAAATGCTGCCACAAGAGTGCCCAAACAATGATGCCACAAGAGCCCAAAAATGCTAGCTCTAAATTAAGTAAATTTTTCACTAACTTTACACTTATGAGATGGATATATATACACCTTAACTTAATATATACAAGCAATGCTGCATTAATCAGCTTAGTCATCATATCGCCTTGGGACAACAATCGTTCTTCCTCTTCTAGATTTTCTAACACTCCCCACCGAAGAGGCATTGTTGTCATTACCTTCTGCAAGGTTAGCCAAGCCTTCTCCATGAGGCTGTAACTCAAATGTTTCATCTTGACTATCCGTGTTTTTGCTGATTTCTAAAGCATAGAGTTTTTGTATAGGTCTCTTTAATTTTCCTCCTGAAGTCTTTACCAGTGCAGACCTAACTAAATTGTCTTTGCCAACTGAGGTGACGTGTGTGTATATATATGTATATAGTCTAAAAGTCACTAAAGGGGAAATATCACTAAAGCTAAGCTGAATGGCAACAGTAAGGCATAAACGAACCAACGAGGCTGTTCGTATTGTTTTGGGCTAGCCTAGAGATGTTTTTTCCTATCTGACCTAATCGTTGGTGCTGAGTATATTTAGGTGGTGTTTCTAAGGTGACAAATGGGGTAGGAAGTTGTCCGTACTTAAGTATAGTTAGGGGTAATGTCTATAGCTTCTAAATTGGTAATGTAAGAGAGAGTTAGGTAGGCTGTTTGTGGGACACAGGAATCTAATGGTAGGCTCCCAAAGGAATATCTAATTCAACGCACCGGTAAGTGCCTTTGATTGTTTGCTAGAACCTAAGTAACCTAACTGGGGTGTCTACCCACGCTATCACATTTGGCGACGAGGATGAGATTCAATTAAGCTCATGGGATTCAATTAAGCTCATGGGATTCGATTAAGCTCATTGGATTAAATTTGGCTCATTTGATTAAATTTTGTTCATAGGATTAAATTTGGCTCATTGGATTTAATTTGGCTTATTGGGTTCAAGTGGTTGTTTGGAAAAATGGATGTAGCCTAGCGGGTCGTCCGATTTGGTTTGTTTGTGTGGGTAAGGTACCGTACTATAGCGTAGGTCCCGCCGGCCTAACTCTAAAACTAATTCCTACTCAGCCCTAACTCTAAAACTAATTCCTACTCAGCCCTAACTCTAAAACTAATTCCTACTCAGCCCTAACTCTAAAACTAATTCCTACTCAGCCCTAACTCTAAAACTAATTCCTACTCAGCCCTAACTCTAATACAATTCACTATTCAGCCCTAACTAGGAAGTAACTAGATCAAATTTAAAACAAATCTAACCTACTTCTCGTTATTTGGCCTAATTCGGTTTTGCTCTAGCACAGTGCTCGTCAACCTTTTTATGCTTACCGCCCACTTTTGTAACTTTTGAATCTCCGTATCACCCACCAAAATTAAAAATGCAAAAACTCAAACTAAAAGTTATATACCCTGCATAAAACAATAAAATTAATTGCAATTACCTTTAGATTAATGAGATCCTTCGCCCACTAGTGGGCGGTACCGCCCAGGTTGAACAGCACTGCTGAGTCTAGCATGTCGGTGATTGGCCATATAAGCACCTACGAAGACTCTGGGGAGGACTTCGAAGCTTATGCCACTAGGGTGAGGTTGTTTTTCGAGGCAAATTCCATTCCTGATGCTAAGAAAGTACCTACCTTTTTAACTATAATAGGCCCTAAAACGTTTGGTTTAGTTATGGACCTAGTTTCTCCTAAAGCACCGGAAACTTGCACCTATAATGAATTGGTACAGGCCCTAACCGATCACTACAAACCCCGAGTAGTTCTCATCTATGAACGTTTCAAATTTTATTCGAGGCATCAGACGGGAAATGAAAGCATTGCAGAGTTTGTTGCAGGAATAAAAAGCCATAGCCGTATGTGTAAATTTGGGGACAAATTAGACGAAATGTTAAGAGATAGGTTTGTAATGGGTCTCAAAGAGGAGTCTACCCAGAGAGCCCTATTAGCCATACAGGACCTAACTTTTAGTCAGGCTGTAGAAATAGATACGGCTAGAGAAGCAGCTGCTAAAGATGTTAGAGCTTTTGGAAATCACAGTAGTAAAGCCCAACACGTAAATAGCTTTAAATCTTCTAGGCCTGGCAGACCTAATGAGCCTACTACACAGGCAAATAAAAGTATGAGGCGAATACGACTAAGCCTACTAATTCTACTAAGCCTTCCAAGCCATGTACGGGGTGTAGAAAACACCATTGGAAGAAGGACTGCCCTTTTAAACAAGTTGCCAAAACTGTAGTAAAATAGGCCACATAGCTAAAGTGTGTTTTTCAAAGAAAACAAAGGGTGAAAATTCTAATTTTAACATCTCTAGTGTAAATCCTCAAAGGGGAAATACTTCGAACATTGGAGTGGAGTACCTATTTTATGAGCAACAAAGTGGGAATAATACAGGCCCATATATTATAGAGGTAGGCCTAAATGGAATTACAGTTCCTCTAGAACTAGATACAGGTGCTGCCCGAACTGTCATGTCCAAAACAGTTTTTGATAAAACTTTCAAAAATGCACCTAAACTACATGCATCTAAAACTATATTAAAGAAATATGGGGACATACAAATACCTATTTGTGGAGAAGCATCCGTCACAGTTACACCCAACCAGAAAACTTTGTCTCATCCCTTAACCCTTTTTGTGGTGGATGAGCAAGGGCCTACTCTACTAGGCCGTGATTGGATTGATGTTTTGAAAATGCCGATTGACAAAATCTTGCCAAAGGGTCAGGCAGATGTGCATACACTCTCATATCCGTCTGACATAGACTCATTGTTAAGGGAGTTTTCTTCTGTTTTTGGGCCTGAAGTAGGCAACCTAAAAGGCCATCAGGTCTGCATAGAAGTAGATCCTAATGTAACTCCGAAATTTTGTAAGGCTCGTTCAATTGCGCATGCACTGCGGGAGAAGGTAGATTTAGAAATTGACAGGCTGCTAAAAGATAAAATTATCGAACCAGTCACACACGCTAAGTGGGCTGCCCCAATAGTTCCTGTACTAAAACCGAACAAGTCCGTGCGGTTATGTGGGGATTACCGTTTAACAGCAAATAGAGCCGTTCTTCTAGATTGCTATCCTATACCCAAGCCTGATGAATTATTTAGCTCTCTTGCTGGGGGTAAATATTTCACAAAACTTGATATGTCCCAAGCCTATGCTCAACTAAGTTTAGATGAAAACTCTAAAGAACTAACTATCATAAATACGCACCAAGGCCTATATAAGTACAATAGGCTATGCTATGGAATAGCATCGGCTCCGGGTATTTTTCAGAGGACAATGGACCAAGTTCCAGGTCACATTCCAGGGGTACTTTGCTTTCTAGATGATGTCCTCATTTCAGGTTCGTCTAAAAAAGAACACCTAACTAGATTAACCACGGTTCTAAAAAGACTCCGGGATGCCGGACTTAAGCTAAAGAGAGAAAAGTGTTCATGGGTCACTAACGAGGTTTCATATTTAGGGTTCCGCATAGATGCCTCAGGCATTCATCCAACGGTGGATAAACTAAAAGCAATAAAAATGCACCACCTCCACAAAACATCACACAGTTACAAGCTTATTTAGGTCTCCTAAACTTTTATAGGAAATTTTTGCCAAATGCATCGACATTCCTTGAACCCCTAAATAAGCTATTACGATCTGGGGAACAGTGGAGATGGGAGAAAACTCAAAAGGAAGCATTTGAGGCTTCCAAGGACGTACTACTAAAGTCCACTCTCCTAGTGCATTATGATCCTAAACTTCCTCTCGTAGTTTCAGCAGACAGCAGTTCTTATGGAATTGGGGCAGTGTTATCTCACCACATTGATGGTGTAGATAGGCCTATCTGTTTTGCTTCTAGAACACTAACTGAGACTGAAAGACGATATGCACAAGTGGAACGTGAAGCATTAGCCTTAGTATTTGCAGTAAAAAAATTTCGTTTCTATCTATGGGGTCATGAATTTAAACTAATTACTGACCATAAGCCTCTTTTAGGTTTATTTTCACCTAATAAAAATATTCCAGTTATGGCCTCAGGTAGGATTCAACGATGGGCACTGATTCTACAAGCCTATAGATTTAACTTAGTACATCGGTCAGGTAAACTTCTAGGAACGGCTGATGCGCTAAGTAGGTTGCCCTTAGAAAATCCAAATGATTGTGTACCTATACCTACAGAATGGGTTCACTTGGTGGAGTTTTTGGAATCCACTCCAGTATCTGCGGTACAAATAGAGCAGTGGACAAAATCAGACCCTATTATGTCTAGGGTCATCCATTTCTGCTCAGTTGTGGCCTGCTAAGGTTGAGAGTGAATTACAGCCAGTGGCGGTTCCTCATATGGGCAATATGGGCAGCCGCACAGGGCGGCATTTGTGGAGGGGCGGCATGAGCGCCTGCAAAAAAAATAAAAATAAAAATAAGAATAAATAAATAAAGAAATAAATAAAAATAAAAAATAAAATAAAATAAATAATAAAAGATCAATAAATATATTTTTATTAATAAAAAACCATCTATTGCATTTTCCATAAACCTTCCCATAAAAGACCTAAACAATGCAAAATGCTTCCAGATTAATATTATTGGAATAAAGGCCCATACTTTAACATATGTAATGTTATTTTTCTGGGTTTGGTTAAATAGTGAAATGTATATTATTTATTACAGAACGAATCTTCACACTAAGCCACTAAGGTCTGTCAAATAACCGCAAATGGATAAGAAGAGGTCAAAGCTATCAGGTGCTCAGTTTAGAAAAAAGAGGAAAGAAGAAGAGAGAGAAACGAGCAAAAGATAAAGGTATAGAGCTATGTCATCTACTCTTCACTGCTATATTGCACTGCTATTTTGTGATATAGCTTTCTGAGTCATTTGAAGTGTACTATTATGTATATAATTAGCCATTAACCAAGAGGTTGTATTATTCATTTGTTTCCTATTCTAAAAGTTTAATAAATTGTGCTTAATAACATGTTAAATTAATTGTACTAGCCTATTCATGCATTGGTCTGTTATGTTCTATTTTACTATTTGCAGGGGCACTTTTGAAATATTTTGGAACACCCTCTGCCACTAGCCAGGATGAGAAGCCGTCTACTTCTGCCATTATTGAGGCTGAGGAGCCATCTACCTCCTCAGCCTCACATATGTCTCCACAAATGCAGTCTGATCCTGAGGATGAAGACCCATTTGCTTCTACTTCTCCCCGGCAGGACTCTTCAGGTGAGTTTGTGTGCACATATGTCTGTGAGTGTGTGCGTGTGTGTGTATGTGTATGTGTGTGCATCCCTGCAAAGCATTTTGCAAACAGTTATAAATTATAATGTTATTATCACTGGGTCTGGGTTACTGGGTATGTGTGGTGTTTCACCACCATAATTCCATAACACCACCACCATAACAAAGTGCTGTGAATAATGTGTTATCTAACTTAGGTGTGTATACTAATGAGTAATGCTCTTGTTCTTTCTATTAGAAGTGCCTGGAGCAGAATCGCCTCCTGAGGATGAGTCTGTCCACCGACCCTGCTAACTGGCCTTCAGTTCTGACTGAGAGAATTCGGACACAACTGGTTTCCAGGGGACCAAGTCAAGTACCATCTGACTTTGTATTCCCTAGAAACGACAGTGACGGAAGAAGTTTCCACCATCAATACTTCAGGAAGTCATTGGTTAGTGGGGAAAATATAACCAGAAGTTGGTTGGTCTATTCCTTAAAAAACAACAGCCTTTTCTGTTTCTGTTGTACATTATTTTCCAAGAGGAAAATAAATTTAACAAGTTTGGGACTCTCGGACTGGAAGCATGCAAGCTCATTGCTCACATCACATGACAACAGTTCAGAACACCTAAATTCTATGAAAATCTGGAAAGAACTGGCAGTGAGGATGAGAAAGGGGGAGACCATTGACAAGCAGGAGATGGCACTTCTGGAGGCTGAGAAGTTGAGATGGAGAGCGGTGCTGACACGTCTCACTGCTATTGTGCATTATCTGGCAGTTAGGAATTTGGCACTAAGGGGACATACAGAAAAATTGTTCTCACCATCAAATGGCAATTTTCTGAAAGAAGTTGAACTGATGGCACAATTTGATCCTATAATGCAAGAGCACATTAACCGTGTCCAAAAAGGGACCTCCAGTCACACCAGCTACCTCGGCCACCACATACAAAACGAACTCATTGATTTGTCGAGCAGCAAGACCATTTCAGCAATGGTGAGCGACATCAAACAATCAAAGTTTTTTTCAATAATTCTAGATTGCACTCCAGATATCAGCCACACTGAACAGTTGTCAGTTGTGATTCGGGTTGTGTCACTGGAGGGGAAGCCCCATATAAAGGAACATTTCATGGGGTTTTTGGAGGCAGAGGAGTCCACTGGTCAACATTTGGCATCTCTGATTCTGAAGAGACTGGAGGAGCTAAAAGTTCCTTTCATGGACTGTAGAGGACAATCATATGACAACGGGGCCAACATGAGGGGAAAAAACAAGGGTGTTCAATCCAGGCTCCTAGAAATTAATCCCAGAGCTCTGTTTGTTCCATGTGGGGCTCATTCTCTGAATTTGCTTGTGGCCGATGCTGCTAAGGGATCTATTGATGCCACAAGTTACTTTGGCATCTTGCAGAAGCTTTACAACTTGTTTTCAGCCTCCACACAACGATGGGCCATTTTGAAAAAACATGTGAACATCACATTGAAGATGTGGTCTGATACAAGGTGGGAAAGCAAGATCAAGAGTGTGGAGCCCCTGAGATATCAGGCAGCTGCAGTGAGAGATGCACTGATCGAGGTGAGGGACCACACCAAAGACTCTGTAATAAAGGTCGAGGCTCAATCTCTGTCAGAGGAGGTTGGGTCATACCGCTTCGCCATTTGTTCAGTGGTGTGGCATGACCTGTTGTGCCAAATTCAGCATGTGAGCAAGCAGATGCAGTCTCCTAGCATGCACGTTGATGTTGCAGTAAATCTCCTAAAAAAAACAGAGAGAGGTCTCCGCAATTACAGGGCAACAGGTTTTGTGGCTGCACAAATGGCAGCCACAGATATCTGTGAACAAATGAATGTGGAGGCTGTGTTAAAACAAAAACGGCTGAGGTCCACAAAGCGGCACTTCTCCTATGAAGCATCTGATGAGCCCTTGATTGATGCTTTGAAGAAGCTGGAGGTGACATTTTTCAATGCAGTGGTTGATGCTGCAACATCAGCCATTCAGGAAAGATTTTCCACGTTGGAAATTGTGGGAGAGAAGTTTGGAGTGCTGACACATTTCCAAAATCTCACATTTGAGGAGCTGACAGAACAATGTGTGAACCTTAGTACTACACTACACTTTAAGGGACAATCTGACTTGGATGGCAGAGAGCTTGCACAGGAGCTGAAGAACTTGCCTGACTTGCCATCAAAGACCATATCCTTGCTTGAACTGCTGACATTTATCCATGAAAGGGAGCTCTCTGAAATATATCCAAATTTGTGGACTGCTCTCAGAATTGGTCTTACTCTTCCAGTCACTGTTGCTGAAGCAGAGAGGAGCTTTTCAAAGCTGAAGCTCATCAAATCCTACCTGAGGTCAACTATGTCAGGAACGCCTTACCGGTCTGGCCATCATCAGTATAAATCATACAATTGCTGAGCAGATTTCATATGATGATTTAATTCATGACTTTGCATCAAGGAAGGTAAGAAGAGTCAGGCTTTAGATGGCAGTTGTGCTGTGGTGCAATTTATTTTGTTTCTTGTTCAAAGTGTAGCATAATAATTACCCTCTCTTAAGTGTCTTATTCTATTTATGTGATAGAGCATTTGTACAATTTAAAAATTTGATTCTCTAGTTTATTTATGGCAGTTGTGCAATTTAATTTGTATTTTTCCTGTTCATAGTATCATAATTACATTCTCTTAAGTGAGTTATTCTATTTACGTGATGAAGGATTTGTAAAATTCAGAAATTTGAGTCTTTGTTTTGGTTCTGAAGTTCCAACAATTAGTTCAATAAAAAGTTATTTTGTGAAAGAGTTATGTCTGTCCTTTATTTTGGGGGGATTCGAATGTGTGTGTGTTGGCGAACAGGGGGGGGGGCGCTGAAGGTGAGGTTCGCCCAGGGCGTCATGTAAGCTAGGACCGCCACTGATTACAGCCTTTTTATCAACGTCAGCCTGGCCTCTCGATTCAAAATGGCTGTCTCTTATGGGGCCACAGAGTGATAATTCCAAATGAAGGCAGGTCGAATTTATTGAAGGAACTTCACGCTGAACACATGGGTGCAACAAAAATGAAAGAGCTGGCGAGAGCTTATTTCTGGTGGCCTGGTTTAGATGGAGAACTCGAATCATTGGTTCGTTCCTGTCAAAGCTGCCTAGAGAACAGAGATCTCCCAAGGAAAAGTCCACTTCATCATTGGGAATGGCCTAATATACCGTGGCATAGGATCCATGTTGACTATGCAGGTCCTATAAATAATATTTATTTCCTAGTCATTGTGGACGCCTACTCTAAGTGGGTGGAAATTTTTCCAACCACTTCCACGACTTCGGGTGTTACTATTCACTTACTCCGTTCGGTTTTCGCTCGATGGGGTTTACCGGTAGTCCTGGTTTCCGACAATGGTACTTGTTTTACCAGTGAGGAATTTCGTTCTTTCGTCCACCTAAATGGCATTAGACATGTCCGGTCTAGTGTTTTCCACCCGTCTACTAACGGTCTCGCGGAAAACATGGTCCGTACTTTCAAGTCGGCCTTGCGTCATTCTCGTGGGGAGGAAATGCAAGTGGTGTTGGATAATTTTTTGTTTAAATATCGAATAACACCTCACACCACGACTGGGGTGTCTCCCTCTAATCTTATGATTGGGCGGGGAATTCGTTCAGTTTTCGATTTGTTACGTCCAAACGAAACGTTACAACAACGAGTTTTACGCCATCAGGAAAAACAAAAGTTGTACCACGACACTAAAAAAAGGAGAGTTATAGAAGCGCAACCTAATGATCCAGTTATGATTCGCAACTATGGGACTGGACCAAAATGGGTTCCTCCAACTGTGCAGGAGAGAACGGGCCCTGTTTCCTTCAAGTGCCAACTAGAAGATGGTCGTTCTATTAAACACCATCAGGACCAGATATGGGAACGTGAATTGCAGAAGGACCAGAGTCTTCCGGAAGAGAAAACTGATCCTCCGGAAAATGGTTCAATTCGCCCGCCTATACAGGTTGCACCTAATCCTACTACATCAACCCCGCTCCGCAGGTCGTCTAGGGTCCCTCATCCCCCTGACAGACTAAACTTGTAGGGGAGGAGTGAGGTGACGTGTGTGTATATATATGTATATAGTGTAAAAGTCACTAAAGGGGAAATATCACTAAAGCTAAGCTGAATGGCAACAGCAAGGCATAAACGAACCAACGAGGCTGTTCGTATTGTTTTGGGGTAGCCTAGAGATGTTTTTTCCTATCTGATCTAATCGTTGGTGCTGAGTGTATTTAGGTGGTGTTTCTAAGGTGACAAATGGGGTAGGAAGTTGTCCGTACTTAAGTATAGTTAGGGGTAATGTCTATAGCTTCTAAATTGGTAATGTAAGAGAGAGTTAGGTAGGTGTTTGTGGGACCAGGAATCTAATGGTAGGCTCCCAAAGGAATATCTAATTCAACGCACTGGTAAGTGCCTTTGAATTTTTGCTAGAACCTAAGTAACCTAACTAGGGTGTCTACCCCACGCTATCACACCAACAAACAACTCTTCAATTATGCCAAGCTTCCAGCATTGTCTTGGTCTTTCATCCCCAATCATTACCACTTCTCCCACCTTGATACAATTTGCATTGGCGCCCTTTACATTGCCTGATGGGTAATAATTGAGTTCTGGCAAGTATTCCATCTGCCACCTCTTCCATAACTGATCTTGTAGCTCTTCAAGGTACCTGAACCGTCTGGTTAACTCTCCTTGAGTGCTCTGGATAGGCTGCAAGTCTTCTGGCACACTGGGGCTTGATGTTAATCGTTTACCACAAAGAAAATGATTTGGTGTCAATGGCTCTGCATCCTGCATACTGTTAGAAACAAAAGTGATAGGGTGATTGGCCTACTGTTCACCATTGCTTCTACTTCACATAAAACAGTGCAGAATTCTTTGCTCAAATGAGCATTAGCTAAAAGTTTCTTTAATGGACACTTTACACTTCTCACTAGCCTTTCCCAAAATCCTCCCCACCATGGTGCTCTCTCAACAATAAACTCCCACTGTACCCTTTGGTGTGAAAAGTAGGATTGGAATCCTTCCTCTTTTAGCAAGGACCAAACTTCTTGGAGTTCCTTTGCAGCCTTTTTGAAGGTTTTTGCATTATCCGATATGATTTTATTTGGGAAACCCCTTCTGTTCACAAACCTTTTAAAGGCCAAAAGAAATACATCACTACTTAAGTTGCTTACCAACTCCAAATGGATTGCTCTGGTGGTAGCAAATGTGAAAAGACATATATAACCTCTGTTAGACTCCCCTTGCTCATACACATAGACTGGACCTGCGAAGTCTACTCCCACTACATCAAATGGGGCAGTATAGACACACCGTTCTCTTGGAAGTGGAGC
The DNA here is from genome assembly GCA_023014485.1 of Bathynomus jamesi. Classification (NCBI taxonomy): domain Eukaryota; kingdom Metazoa; phylum Arthropoda; class Malacostraca; order Isopoda; family Cirolanidae; genus Bathynomus; species Bathynomus jamesi. The sequence continues at coordinate 560,157 of JAJOZX010002852.1, forward strand.
CACCTTTTCATAATAAGGCTTTGCACTCCAACGCTTGCAAACCACACATTTATGCAAGACCTTTTTTACTACTTGTCTAATTTTGGGAATTCAAAACTGTTATCTGATCTCTATTATCACTTCTCTAACTCCAGCATGTAACAACTTATGATGAGTATCCAGGATCAAAAGGTCCACAAAGTGCCCCCCACAAGGTAGCAAAATTGGATGTCTTTTCGCCTCTGGAAGCCCAGAAAACTGTAGTCTACCTCCTACTCTCAATAAATCCTGATCCAAAAACACATCCAAACCCTTGAGAGCAGAATGTGTTGGTGGAACCTGTAATGGACGGCTGGTGAGCATTTCCCTCTCTTCACCAAATTTTTCCTTCTGCACATATACCACCCAGTATTTCCTGGCTTGCTGAATCCCCTTACTGTTCAGAATTCCTTCCCTTCTTGATTCTCCCTTAATATTGTTGGTAAATCTATATACCCATGCTGTCACTCTTAACAACCTTTTCAGACTGCTAATGTCCTCAAGCCTCAATATGGGGTCCTGCTGCATAACTTGACAACTGTTCACAGTGCATTTTCTCACCTCATTTACCCATGCTTCTTCAGCCTGGCATTCTCCTACAATAGGCTGATTTGAAGGCCAGTTTTCACTTCCAAGTTTTAGCCACTCTGGCCCATTCCACCACAAACTTGACTGTGCAAGATCTTTCACTGAAATTCCTCGTGTTGGTAAATCAGCTGGGTTTTGGGTGCCTGGACAATGCTTCCATTGCTTGGGATCTGTGTGCGCTTGAATTTCCTCCACCCTATTGGCAACAAATGGTTTCCATTTCCTTGCCTGGCTTCTTAACCAGTGCCAAACTATAGTGGAGTCTGTCCAATAATAGCTTGGAATTTCATAGAGGGCCAAAGACTTTTGCACTGTAACTGCAAGCCGACTAGCAATAACTGGACCCATCAATTCCAACCTTGGAACAGAAAGCCTTTTCAAAGGTGCTACTCTGCTCTTTGCAGCAACCAACCTGCAACTTACTTCCTCTTGCAATGTGCCTCTAATATAAATACAAGTTGCATAGGCTTCCTCACTTGCATCACAAAAGATGTGCAGCTCCAAATTGTCTGGACTATTGTTCAACTCTCCAAAGTACCATCTTGGGATTTCAATGTCTCCAAGATGTGCCAATTCTTTGAACCAATATTTCCACCTTACCACCATATGATCAGATAACTCTTGGTCCCAACCAAGTCCAATTTCCCAGAGGCTCTGAAACCAAATTTTTTACTTTATCATAAATAGAGCCAGGAATCCAAGATGATCAAAGACCTTTGAAGCCAAACTAAGAGCTGTACCTTTTGTCCACCTTGTCTCATTCTCAGCCAGCTCTACTAAAGATTTCCCATTGAAGGTAAACAAATCCTCTCCTTGCTGCCAAACAATGCCTAGCACTTTTGCGTCTATTGCCCACAACTCCTTAATACCAGAATCCTCAATACTTTCTGCTGCATCGGGTACTACACAGGACTGACTCATAAACTCTTGTAATTGAGAATGATTGGTCTGCCATTTTCTAAGCTCCATGCCAGCCTCCCTCATTATAGCTCTAGCCTCCATGAATATCTTTTCAGTCATTTCTGTATTATCCACAGAACACAGCAAATCATCAACATAAATTTTTTCCTTGTGTTCAATAGTGTTAGGAGACCAGAATATTTCTTAAAATGGTACTGCATAATAGCTGCCAACAGAAATGGACTAAAGCTGAGGCCAAACAACAGTGACTTCATTATATATGCTTGAACCTTAGGTTCATTTTCCAACAAGTCTTTCGTATCCACCCACAGATACCTTACTGCATCTCTGTCCTCTGGTTTTAACTTTATCCGCAAAAAGGCTTGCTTCACATCTGCAGTCAATGCTACTCTACCAAACCTGAATCTCAGTAACAAGGAAAATAAATCTGCATTTAAATTTGGCCCAGCATCCAAACAGTCATTCAAGGACACACCACCTTTGTCCTTGGCTGAGCCATCAAAAACTACCCTTAGTTTGGTGGTAGTTTTGTCTCGCCGTACCACTGCATGGTGTGGCAGATAATGTGCCTCCTGGCTTACCAGCTCACCTTGCACCCTTTCAGCATAGCCCTCCCTTACATAGCTTAGGATGGCCTCATTGTATTCAATTCACAACTCCTCATTTGTTCTTAGCCTGTACAATGAAGTCTCCAACCTCCGATTAGCTAGCTGAAGGTTTGAACCGGGTTTGCAAGAATCCTTCCAAGGGAGGCCAACTTCATAGCAACCATCTCTAAACCCAATCCCTTTTTCAAATTGCTCTAAAACATCACTGTTCACTGTACTTGCCTGTTTGTTCTTTATGCCAATGGATTCAAGTTCCTAAAACGCTTTCAAATGCCTTTCTAAACCATGGCTGTTCTCCTCAGTCTTAACAAAAAAAGCTTTAACCTCCATTTCATTGCAATAGCTACCATGTAGCATCCAGCCTAGCTTACTTTCAATAGCTACCGGGCCTCGAGCTGTGCGGACAATATTACCAGTGATGAAGTCCCAATAATAGTCAGCTCCAATCAAAAGACTAATATCTTCTGTTCCTTCAAACTTATTATTGCCCAAATTATTTCCTTTAACTTGCAATTCTTGGACACATGCCGTATCTAAACAAGTAGTGACTGGAGCACAAAGTTCTTCAATCTCTACAGCTTGGACCTTGATAGTGGGACTTTGTGGTAACAACTCTTTAACCAGAACTTCTACCTTCTTAACTTTGGTTCGGTTTTGAACGGAACCCCCAAACCCAGAAATTCTTAAATTTTCCCTCTTAAGTTCTTTAAACTTCAATTTTCTGGAAATTCTGGTCTTAATAAAGCTACACTGGCTACCACTATCAAACAACACTCTTACAGTAGCTTCTCCATCATTCCCAATTAATAAGGCTGCAAGTGTTTGCAATAATCCCCCTTTACTTTTACTCCCTTTCATAGCAGTGGCATGTGCCACTGATGTCTCTACTTCTGGGGTAGGCCTACTAGGAGTGTTTTCACACAATAATGGCTGATGCCTGCCATGACATTTTTTGCACAAAATTTTAAACTTACAAAACCTTGCTCTGTGACCTTTCAAAAAACATTTAAAACATGCTGTGGACTTAGTTACCCTGTCCTTTCTCTCCTCAAAAGGTAAAGCCTCAGCCACCTCACATTTATATGAGTTGTGGTTGCCTTCGCAAAATATGCATTCCTTGATTCCCTCTAATTTATTCTCAGAGGATGCATGTAGAGCTGACACTGTACCTGGGCTATTCCTTTTTGTAGAAACCTTGGTGCTGTGCCTGCCTTTGTCCCCTTGTTTAACATCCCACTGTGCAAACTCAATTCCCTCTCGTCTTGCTAATTCTGTGCCTAAAAGACTTAACATCTGCTGAAGGGGGATGTACACATGTTTCGTAGAGTGTCCCCTACTTAATTCAAAATTGAGCTAGGCAATTTAGACTCTAGTATAGTAACTAGGGCGGGTCATACTATGCATTTTTTTTAAATCAATGGAGAGGGGTGTTCAAATGACATATTTTGGTGTATAGAACACAATTCTGAAGAAAATATTTAATTCTGATAACCCTAACCTCCATCATTTTGCAGTTGATTATTATTAAATTGTTGATTATTTTACTATTGTAGTTACCCCAGAATATGTCTTCTCACGTTTTCTATCATGACTGCTCACGTTATCTCTCATAGAGCATTGTTCTAACTAATTCATATAAACACATATAATGTAATTCATATAATAATAATAATATTTAAATACTCAAATAAAAAGGTGTGCCATTCCACTTAATTGTAATTATCATACAGTTTGGTATATGAAATATTTTGACGGTTTTCTGGCGCGCATAAGCCATTTTCTGAGCCACCTTTCTCATGATTTATGAAGCTATTTTACCACCTCGGCTTGCAGTGAGGGGATAGATTTAATGATTATCTACTGATATTTTTTTTGTTACTGTTCACATGTGAGTATTATTCTGTTACATTTTAGAAAAAGCTATTTCTACGCATATTATAGTGATACATTGAGCAAAATTTAATTAACAACTTTGATTTGAGCTAAAATTAGGTGGTTCATTTTTAGTACAACTGAGCAGTATGAGTGAACAGTTCGAGAAGAAGTGCAGGGAGGAGGGGGGATCTCTTGCATCCTCTTTGATGGGCGGATTGACCTGACCAATGTGATGATGGAAGCTGAGGGCAGTGACCAATCTTTTCCCGCAAAGATCAAGGAAGAACACTATAGTGTTGTTAGTGAGCCTGGCAGCCTGGCAGTTCCACTTTACCCCAGAGAAAGCAACTAAAGAGGAGTCACATGCGGAGAAGATTGCTAAGGTCCTGTTTGCCTGGCTGAAAGAGAGGGGTTATGATAAGACCTTGTTGGCCATTGGAGGAGACTCAACAAATGTCAACACTGGTGTGAAAGCTGGAGTAATGCGGAAGCTGGAGCTGCACCTGGGGAAAAAGCTGGTCTGGTTGGTGTGCAACCTGCACACTGTTGAACTTCCCCTGCGCCATCTCATTGTTGACCTTGATGGCCCTACTCTGTCAGACAAAAAATTATCCGGGCCAATAGGAAAGCTCCTTGATTCTGCTACAGACTTTGATATCAATCCAAACGTCACCCGAATCTCTGTTGGCCCTCCACTGATCAAGCTTCCTGACAAGGTCATTCAAGATCTCTCAACTGATCAATACTATGGCTATAAAATTGTCTGTGCAGTCAGGGATGGAGTACTTCCTGCAGGGCTGGCTCTGTTAGAGATAGGACCAGTAAACCACAGCCGCTGGCTCACCACAGCGAACAGACTTCTCAGGCTCTGGGTGTCAAAGCACGGACTTAAAGGAAAGAACCTGAAGATTCTGGAATTCATCATTGGAGTGTATTACCCATGTTGGTTCAACGTGAAGGTCAAGCACTCCTGGATCGAAGGGCCTAGGCACATCCTCTTTCAGCTGGACTGCCTCAAGTCCCAGAGAAAGGAGGTGCTGGATATTGTGATGCCAACTGTGAGAAGATCTGCTTGGTATGCCCACAGTGAAGTCATCCTCCAAACACTACTCTGCTCTGAAGATCAGAAGGAGAGGATTTAAGGGGTGGAGAGAATCCTGGCCATCAGGGGAGAGGGGGACCCGGACACTCAGCTGGGGGACTCCTCTGTTAGGAGCAGAAGGACACCTGACATCAATTGTGATGCTTCCAGCATCGGTGACTTGATCAGCTGGTCAGAAGGTGTGTCAGAGCCACCTCTCACCTGCTCTCTAAGTGTTATTTTATTTATTTGTTGGGTTCAAAATCCCAGCTGAGCCGTGAACGGCCAAATTCTAAAGGGCCAGTTCTACCTACAGCCCAAGTTAAGCTAAAATTAAAACTTACGGATTTGAGATCCTATTAGGTCCTACCTCAGGGTTGCTGACTCGATGCGGGCCTACCTTAGACCTTAGTTACATGAATTTAATATAAACACAAAAGGGGTACTATTTATGGTCTTCTTTCTCAACCTTGCAACAACAACGCAACCTGGACTATTGCACGATGCAACAATCTTGTATCTAAACAACCAAACTGAATTGCAAGAGCCCTCTATCAGACCACACCCTGTACGTACGACATCCCACAAACGAGTAGAAAAGACGCGCAGCGCCCCAAAATGATGCCACCAGCGTCCCAAACACTGATGCCACAAGAGCCCAAAATGCTAGCTCTAAATTAAGTGAATTTTTCACTAACCTTACAATTATGAGATGGATATATATACACCTTAACTTAATATATACAAGCAATGCTGCATCAATCAGCTTAGTCATCATATCGCCTTGGGACAACAATGGTTCTTCCTCTTCTAGATTTTCTAACACTCCCCACCGAAGAGGCATTGTTGTCGTTACCTTCTGCAAGGTTAGCCAAGCCTTCTCCATGAGGCTGTAACTCAAATGTTTCATCTTGACTATCTGTGTTTTTGCTGATTTCTAAAGCATAGAGTTTTGTATAGGTCTCTTTAACTTTCCTCCTGAAGTCTTTACCAGTGCAGACCTAACTAAATTGTCTTTGCCAACAAACAACTCTTCAATTATGCCAAGCTTCCAGCATTCCCTTGGTCTTTCATCCCCAATCATTACCACTTCTCCCACCTTGATACAATTTGCATTGGAGCCCTTTACCTTGCCTGATGGGTAATAATTGAGTTCTGGCAAGTATTCCATCTGCCACCTCTTCCATAACTGATCTTGTAGCTCTTCAAGGTACCTGAACCGTCTGGTTAACTCTCCTTGAGTGCTCTGGATAGGCTGCAAGTCTTCTGGCACACTGGGGCTTGATGTTAATCGTTTACCACAAAGAAAATTATTTGGTGTTAATGGCTCTGCATCCTGCATACTGTTGTAAACAAAAGTGATAGGCCTACTGTTCACCATTGCTTCTACTTCACATAAAACAGTAGAGAATTCTTCTTTGCTCAAATGAGCATTAGCTAAAAGTTTCTTTAATGGACACTTTACACTTCTCACTAGCCTTTCCCAAAATCCTCCCCACCATGGTGCTCTCTCAACAATAAACTCCCACTGTACCCCTTGGTGTGAAAAGTAGGATTGGAATCCTTCCTCTTTTAGCAAGGACCAAACTTCTTAGAGTTCCTTTGCCGCCTTTTTGAAGGTTTTTGCATTATCCGATATGATTTTATTTGGGAAGCCCCTTCTGTTCACAAACCTTTTAAAGGCCAAAAGAAATACATCACTACTTAAGTTGCTTACCAACTCCAAATGGATTGCTCTGGTGGTAGCACATGTGAAAAGACATATATAACCTTTGTTAGATTCCCCTTGCTCATACACATAGACTGGACCTGCGAAGTCTACTCCCACTACATCAAATGGGGCAGTATAGACACACCGTTCTCTTGGAAGTGGAGCCACCTTTTCATAATAAGGCTTTGCACTCCAACGCTTGCAAACCACACATTTACGCAAGACCTTTTTTACTACTTGTCTAATTTTGGGAATCCAAAACTGTTGTCTGATCTCTATTATCACTTCTCTAACTCCAGCATGTAACAGCTTATGATGAGTATCCAGGATCAAAAGGTCCACAAAGTGCCCCCCAGAAGGTAGCAAGATTGGATGTCTTTTCTCCTCTGGAAGCCCAGAAAACTGTAGTCTACCTCCTACTCTCAATAAATCCTGATCTAAAAACACATCCAAACCCTTGAGAGCAGAATGTGTTGGTAGAACCTGTAATGGATGGCTGGTGAGCAATTCCCTCTCTTCACCAAATTTTTCCTTCTGCACATATACCACCCAGTATTTTCTGGCTTGCTGAATCTCATTACTGCTCAGAATTCCTTCCCTTCTTGTTTCTCCCTTAATGTTGTTGGTAAATCGATATACCCATGCTGTCACTCTTAACAATCTTTTCAGACTGCTAATGTCCTCAAGCCTCAATATGGGGTCCTGCTGCATAACTTGACAACTGTTCACAGCGCATTTTCTCACCTCACTCACCCATGCTTCTTCAGCCTGGCATTCTCCTACAATAGGCTGATTAGAAGGCCAGTTTTCACTTCCAAGTTTTAGCCACTCTGGCCCATTCCACCACAAACTTGACTGTGAAAGATCTTTCACTGAAATTCCTCGTGTTGGTAAATCAGCGGGGTTTTGGATGCCTGGACAATGCTTCCATTGCTTGGGATCTGTGTGCGCTTGAATTTCCTCCACCCTATTGGCAACAAATGGTTTCCATTTCCTTGCCTGACTTCTTAACCAGTGCCAAACTATAGTGGAGTCTGTCCAATAATAGCTTGGAATTTCATAGAGGGCCAAAGACTTTTGCACTGTAACTGCAAGCCGACTAGTAATAACGGCACCCATCAATTCCAACCTTGGAACAGAAAGCCTTTTCAAAGGTGCTACTCTGCTCTTTGCAGCAACCAACCTGCAACTTACTTCCTTTTGCAATGTGCCTCTAATATAAATACAAGTTGCATAGGCTTCCTCACTTGCATCACAAAAGATGTGCAGCTCCAAATTGTCTGGACTCTGGTTCAACTCTCCAAAGTACCATCTTGGGATTTCAATGTCTCCAAGATGTGCCAATTCTTTGAACCAATATTTCCACCTTACCACCATATGATCAGATAACTCTTGATCCCAACCAAGTCCAATTTCCCAGAGGCTCTGAAACCAAATTTTTTACTTTATCACAAATGGAGCCAGGAATCCAAGAGGATCAAAGACCTTTGAAGCCAAACTAAGAGCTGTACGTTTTGTCCACCTTGTCTCATTCTCAGCCAGCTCTACTAAAGATTTCCCATTGAAGGTAAACAAATCATCATCTTGCTGCCAAACAATGCCTAGCACTTTTGCGTCTATTGCCCACAACTCCTTAATACCAGAATCCTCAATACTTTCTGCTGCATCAGGTACTACACAGGAATGACTCATAAACTCTTGTAATTGCGAATGATTGGTCTGCCATTTTCTAAGCTCCATGCCAGCCTCCCTCATTATAGCTCTAGCCTCCATGAATATCTGTTTAGCCATTTCTGTATTATCCACGGAACACAGCAAATCATCAACATAAAATTTTTTCCTTATGTGTTCAATAGTGTTAGGATAGACTTCAGAATATTTCTTAAAATGGTACTGCATAGTAGCTGCCAACAGAAATGGACTAGAGCTGAGGCCAAACAACACTGACTTCATTCTATATGCTTGAACCTTAGGTTCATTTTCCAACAAGTCTTTCGTATCCACCCACAGATACCTTACTGCATCTCTGTCCTCTGGTTTTAACTTTATCCGCAAAAAGTCTTGCTTCACATCTGCAGTCAATGCTACTCTACCAAACCTGAATCTCAGTAACAAGGAAAATAAATCTGCATTTAAATTTGGCCCAGCATCCAAACAGTCATTCAAGGACACACCACCTTTGTCCTTGGCTGAGCCATCAAAAACTACCTTCAGTTTGGTGGTAGTTTTGTCTCGCCGTACCACTGCATGGTGTGGCAGATAATGTGCCTCCTGGCTCACCAGCTCACCTTGCACCCTTTCAGCATAGCCCTCCCTTACATAACTTAGGATGGCCTCATTGTATTCAATTAACAACTCCTCATTTTTTCTTAGCCTGTACAATGAAGTCTCCAACCTCCGATTAGCTAGCTGAAGGTTTGAACCGGGTTTGCAAGAATCCTTCCATGGTAGGCCAACTTCATAGCAACCATCTCTAAACCCAATCCCTTTTTCAAATTGCTCTAAAACATCATTGTCACTGTACTTGCCTGTTTGTCCTTTATGCCAATAGATTCAAGTTCCCAAAACGCTTTCAAATGCCTTTCCAGACCATGGCTGTTCTCCTCAATCTTAACAAAAAGAGCCTTAACTTCCATTTCATTGCAATAACTACCATGTAGCATCCAGCCTAGCTTACTTTCAATAGCTACCGGGCCTCGAGATGTGCGGACAATATTACCAGTGAATTCAGAGATGGGCAAGATCACCAACTTTGGTGATCTTGAAGATCAAGATCAGATCACCAGAAAAATGTGATCTTGAAGATCAAGATCAGATCACCAGAAAAATGTGATCTTGAAGATCCAGATCAAGATCGTGATCTTGAAGATCACTTTTCAAGATCACTTTTTAAGATCACTTTTATATGAATTGAAAAAAGTTGTACTCTTGTAGAGTAAACAAAAACAAATTATTTTGTTAATCACTCCTGAAAAGTATCACTCCTAATACTCCCCTGAGGGCTGAGGCAATACAAGCATCGCATCCTACCCATGTCACCTGATCTAAACCACGGGGATTGACGATTCCCCTTTCAGTTTTTCAGGTGGTAAACTTAAAACTTAGTATTATCATAACTTATCAGCAAAGAAAAAACTATTAAATGACCTACATATAGTTTTTAGTTCTATTTTCTCAATTCTCATTTCACCAGGTCCATAACCCATATCAATGAATGGTCAGCATATATAAGTAAACATTTTTTACATAGAATTTAATTTTACAGTTTTACTGCAGTACGCAATTACTGACAATATAAGGGTAAAAACCGCAAGTTAAGAGTGTTAATTTAATGTTCAACCGCTGTAAACATTTGCTTTCAGCAAAACCAATTGTTCAAAGTTACCATCCGAGAGACGACTTCGTTTGGGGCTATGAACCATGCCAGCAAACGAAAACAACCGTTCCACTGGTGCAGAGGAAGGTAGCGTGGTGTTATACCTCTTGAAGATCTTCTTTATAGCAGGATACCTATCTAAAGAGTCGAGTGCCTTACTGGTGTCCTGCAAATAATTGAGGACTTCCAAGTCTTCCTTGTTGTTAGGAGCAGAGAATGAGCCGTCCATAGTTCTGAAGAAATCGTCTTCAGATGATGAGTCTGAGTTCACCGAACTATTACCACTGCTGTCAGAATTACAATTTCTTACAGCCATTTGCAGCTTGTCTTTTACTTGAGACTTGATTGCTTCATGATCGCCGAAATTAGGCCCTTGCAACAATGATATCCATCTAAGTTTGAAATACGGATGAGATACTGAGGCCAAAACGGCATCAGTTACCTCGGGGCTCAACGACAAAAAATGACCAAATCTGGCATTGAAGCCAGAGACGACTGCTGCCAGTAATGGCATGCAGTGTCTCAAGCGCAGGTCGTTTGGTTGGATAGGCTCCAATCTTGCGAGGGCATCTTGAGTCACTAGGACTGTTGGAAGAAGACAACCGTAGTAGCATTCTTTCTCTGCCTGTAATTTGTTGAGGGATGCTGCAATTGGTTTTAGAACAGACAAATATTCTGAAATAAATTCCAATTCATTGTCTTTGAGGATGGGTAGATTCAGTTCTTCAAGAGCTACATTCACGTCGTTCTTATGTTTATATATTTGGCTTAATGAGTCGTACATTGAGTTCCATCGGGTGACGCATGGGTACCTAAATTGGACGCCAGTTATTTCCTGTATTTTTTCTGCTGACTTGGGTTTACCAGCAGCATTCCACAGCGCCGAACATGTTCCCATTGCAGAATGCTTTATCTTCTTTAGTCCAGGTGAATTCAGTCCTTTATCTGCATCAGTTGTTGCTACCAAGTTCAATGTGTGGGAGGCACATCGAATATGGGATGATAGTTTCACTGACTCCTCTCCATGCTCTCCTGAATGTTCAGGAAAGTTGCTGATGATAACCTCTTCATCTGAATCTTTTTCATCATCATCTTCATCTGCATCATCTTCATCAATGTCGTCAGTACGATTCTGAACACGAACACCGAACTCTTTAAAGCATTTCACCATGTTCGATGCATTGTCGGTGACTGTAGATACAACTTTTCTATAAGATAAACCATGCTCCGAGTTGATCCTGTCCAATATTCCAGCAATTTTATCAAAGCTATGTGTTCCACGAAATCTTCGGCATGCCAGTGCAGCTGATCCTCGCGACAAGTCATCATTGATCTGTAATGTAAGAATATAAAATCAATGTTTGTATGAACATTTTTTTAAGCTTAATTTAATAATATTGGTTAGACACGCACCAGCTAAACTGCGCCACCAAACATTGAAGAGAAGAACTATGTGATATAAAGGAGGCAATTCAGCGATGAGTCGCCTACCATACCACCACATCAGTGACCCATCCCATAAGAGCAAAATGTGGAAGAGTCCATATTCACAGCCTGTGAATATGGACTCTTCCACATTTTGCTGTGAATCAGACACAATGACAGATGACAGAATCAGTGAATTAGTGTGAAATTACTGTGAATCACAGCAAAATGAAGACTCGCCAAATTAATGAATGAGGAACACATGTCGAATAATTGAAAAGATTATACTATAAGTCTATCAGACTATCAGTCTATCACCAATGGTCAATTTATCAATTATATAAAAATAATACACTAAATCAATAGCATACCCAATGCGCAGTGACTCCCATGAAACTGCGGTGATTAGTTGACCATATGTCGCATGTAACACACACATGGTCAACTGCTGCCAGTTTTGCTTGTATGTCTTCCTTCATTGTACTGGTTGTTGTTGCAAGAGATCTAGCCAGGGTGCGTCTAGATGGCACCTGAACAGCCGGGTTGACGTCTGAAAAAATATTTAAAAATTAAAACAAATACAATAGATTAGCTATGGAAAAAATATCAAAATATTTAGCTAGGCTAGCGATAGTCTAATGTTCATACAAATAATATGATTAATTATTTTAATCAGATATTAGCTGTGGAAAAAATAGCAAAATATTTGAGTTATACTAACATGAAAGAAGATCCTTAAATTCATGTAGTTCAACTAGGCTCAATGGTAGGAGCCCATTAGCCACAAGCGAGAGAATCTTCTTTTCAAGGATATCCTTGCATATTGGTGGTCCTGGTTTTTGCTTGGAAATGTGGAACATGCTTAGTGTTGACTGCTTGGCAATTTTGGCAGGGCCAGCATTGCTGCCGCTGGCATCTTCTTCTTTAGCTGGACGCTTGCGAGATTTCTTCTCCGATTCATATTCACCCAAAAGATCCGAATGTAGTTTCTGCACAAGAAAATAAATTATTATCATGCGGAGAGACTTCTTGAACACCCTGTATAATATTTATCAGAGTATCAAACTTCTAGTTGAAATTAATACTTAACAAGATTCTAAAATTTTGTTATCTTTAACTAAAATTATTTTCACCATGATCAGTGCATTTTTATCCTATGTTAAATTGAAAGCCGAATTTCGTCCTTCAGTAACTAAATAGGAGAAATTACAGACATGGATCAGACAGAGAGAAAGACAGATACACCTGGCGTTTTATTATAGTTGGATATCGGCAGTTTTTAATGTAGTTACTAGTCCATAATCTATTAATATCTGAAGTGCACAATATATTCAAATGGACGTCTATGTAAATGTAGCATTAGTCTTGTATGGCACCAGTCACTTAAAATATGACTTGAACCATTATGTTAATGTTGCTACTTACTACTTAGTTACTAAGTAGTACTAACCCTGAGGTGCCTCAGAAGATTGCTTGTTGAGTCGAGGCCAGCAGACAGAATTGTAGTTTTCTTTGTACACTGCCTACAAATAACTTTGATACTGTTTCCAGTTTTTTCGACAATTTGAAAATATTTTCCGTTCAATAGCACAGATTGATCCTTATTACCAACATTGTTATCTAAATATATTGAATACTGTTCTGGTGACAACCTAGAATATTTGGTTCCCTTGGGAGCCTGTTGAAGTTGTAAAATTGCACTCATTATTAAAAAATTCAATCTGTAAATAAAATATGTTTAGAATTAATTTATTATGAATACGGACCTATAGGCTATATTTTATGCCTATATATAATAATATATTAATAGAACACTTTTAACATAATTGCACAGTAAATTACACTTTTTACGAGCCTAAATTCCACAGCAACTACACCTTCCATGAGCCCACGCATGACGCAAGTCACCCAACTAACAGAAAACATAAACAGTCGGTGTTGAACAAAGTTGCCACCAGATGTCGCTTGGACAAAAAACAAATGACATTCGCATAGCGGCATATTTAAGAATCTGAAATTAAAAGTGATCTTGAAGTCTAAAGTGATCTTCAAGATCAAGATCACAAGAAATAAAGTGATCTTAGATCAAGATCAAGATCACCATAATAAAAGTGATCTTCAAGATCAAGATCAGATCACGATCTTGATCTTCAAGATCACGATCTGATCTTGAAGATCAAGATCGTGCCCATCTCTGCCAGTGATGAAGTCCCAATAATAGTCAGCTCCAATCAAAAGACTAATATCTTCTGTTCCTTCAAACTTATTTTGCCCAAATTAATTCCTTTAACTTGCAATTCTTGGACACATGCCATATCTAAACAAGTAGTGACTGGAGCACAAAGTTCCTCAATCTCTACAGCTTGGACCTTGATAGTGGGACTTTGCGGTAACAACCCTTTAACCAGAACTTCTACCTTCTTAAATTTGGTTCGGTTTTGAACGGAACCCCCAAACCCAGAAATTCTTAAATTTTCCCTCTTAAGTTCTTTAAACTTCAATTTTCTGGAAATTCTGGTCTTAATAAAACTACACTGGCTACCACTATCAAACAACACTCTTATAGTAGCTTCTCCCTCATTCCCAATTAATAAGGCTGCAGTTGTTTGCAATAATCCCCCTTTACTTTTATTCCCTTGCATAGCAGTGGCATATGCCACTGATGTCTCTACTTCTGGGGTAGGCCTACTAGGAGTGTGTTCACACAATAATGGCTGATGCCTACCATGACATTTTTGCACAAAATTTTAAACTTACAAAACCTTGCTCTGTGACCTTTCAAAAAACATTTAAAACATGCTGTGGACTTAGTTACCCTGTCCTTTCTCTCCTCAAAAAGGGTAATGCCTCAGCCACCTCACATTTATATGACTTGTGGTTGCCTTCGCAAAATATGCATTCCTTGATTCCCTTTAATTTATTCTCAGAGGATGCATGTAGAGCTGACACTGTACCTGGGTTATTCCTTTTTGTGGAAACTTTGGTGCTGTGCCTGCCTTTGTCCCCTTGTTTACCATCCCACTGTGCAAACTCATTTCCCTCTCGTCTTGCTAATTCTGTGCCTAAAAGACTTAATATCTGCTGAAGGGGGATGTACACAGAGCTGGGCAGTATTTAAATACATTTGTATTTAAATACGTATTTAAATACATTTGTGTATTTAGAACTGTATTTATAAATACATTGTTTTTCATGTATTTAAATATAGTATTTAAATACTTTAATGAGTATTTAAATACAATGTATTTAAATACTCAAAATATAAAAATGTAAATACTTTTACTGGTTTAATAAACGTTCTGTACTAGCACAGTACGACGCGTCGACAGTGTAGTACAGCATGGTTCATGTTTCAACGTGTCAGTTCAATCAGTTGTGTGCCACTCTTAGTCGAAAGCGGTTGATTTCTTTATCGTGTGCGTGTCGTCATGGCTTCAACAAGCAAATCCGGTGAATCAAACAGTGATATATCTGCAGATAACAATTTAAAATGTATTTACAAATGTATTTAAATACAATTGATGTATTTTGTATTTAGTATCTAAATACATTCGTAAAATGTATTTAGTATTTAGTATTTAAATACATTTCTCCCATGTATTTAGTATTTAGTATTTAAATACATTCAATGTATTTATTGCCCAGCTCTGGATGTACACATGTTCTGTAGAGTGTCCCCTACTTAATTCAAGCAAAATTGAGCTAGGCAATTTAGACTCCAGTGTAGGAACCAACATTATACTATACTTTTCCATTCCTACACCCAAGTTATCCAGGGACCTAGTTCTAATTTCAAATTCATCATATAACTGCCGTAACTCCTTGACACTATTAGGATTATTAACAGGATGTATAGCTAAAAGTGCACGGAGTTGGCTTTTAATTAAGATCTCTGGCTTACCAAACCGTTTCTTTAATATATCCCAAGCCACATTATAATTAGCCTCTGTTAATGCTAATCCTGCTATAGTCTTTGCTGCCTCCCCTTCCAAGAGGGACTGCAAATAATTAAACTTCTCCACCGCACTTAACACTTGACTAGAATGAACTGCTGATTGAAAACTGCCTGCCCATCCTTGCCATTCCTGAATACTCCCAGAAAATGGTTTGACTACAAGCCTCGGTAATTGAACTACAGATCTGTTAACCTTAACGTCACAAACATCATTTGTTGAGTGTTGTTTCATTATTAGACCTGGTCTCTAACTGTACTGAGCTGCTAAACTCTTTTGCTCGGAGGCCTACTTTAATTATATCATCAATAATCTCTTCAAAGTAAATTATGTTATTTTCTATTTCATCCTCTTCTATAAGAGCCTCAATTTTAACATTTACCTCACTTAGAGCAACCTTTTTAGTTTCTAATATGGAAAGCTGCGCAGTCAGTAAGCGTAAATCCTCTTGCTCTATGGCAGAATCTATAGTGGCAATGACCTTTGTAATTAGACCTTTGTAGGCGCTTCTCCTTTTTATAAATTTGTTCAATTCAGATGCACTCATCTTCAATGCAAACAACAATTGGGCTCAATGCCAAATGAGCTGAATTGGCAGAAATACTTAACCAAATTGATCAAACGCAAATTTTACTTTCAAATAAACTGAATTGCTGGGTGGGGTACTAACCAAACACCAGTATGGAATACCAAATTTTCCACCCAGGACCTTAATTCAATAATAACCCAAAATTAACCAAACCGGTAAAATGTAGGCCAAAAACAACGACAGACGACTGGCCAAGTTTCGCAATTGGGCGACCAAACTTTCTACCCTGGGACCTTAATTCAATAATAACCGAAAATTAACCAAACCGGTAAAATGTAGGCCAAAAACAACGACAGACGACTGGCCAAGTTTCGCAATTGGGCAACCAAACTTTCTACCCTGGGACCTTAATTCAATAATAACCTAAAATTAACCAAACCGGTAAAATGTAGGCCAAAAACGACGACAGACGACTGGCCAAGTTTCGCAATTGGGCGACCAAACTTTCTACCCTGGGACCTTAATTCAATAATAACCGAAAATTAACCAAACCGGTAAAATGTAGGCCAAAAACAACGACAGACGACTGGCCAAGTTTCGCAATTGGGCGACCAAACTTTCTACCCTGGGACCTTAATTCAATAATAACCGAAAATTAACCAAACCGGTAAAATGTAGGCCAAAAACAACGACAGACGACTGGCCAAGTTTCGCAATTGGGCGACCAAACTTTCTACCCTGGGACCTTAACTCAATAATACTCAACCCGTCTAAGCCTAACTTGGGCTACAATTTGCACAATCAGAACTTTGCCGAAAAATAGTCACTGACTCAGTCTTGGGGTAGAATCCGGTTCTGAAGGACCATGTTATTTTATTTATTTGTTGGGTTCAAAATCCCAGCTGAGCCGTGAACGGCCAAATTCTAAAGGGCCAGTTCTACCTACAGCCCAAGTTAAGCTAAAATTAAAACTTACGGATTTGAGATCCTATTAGGTCCTACCTCAGGGTTGCTGACTCGATGCGGGCCTACCTTAGACCTTAGTTATATGAATTTAATATAAACACAAAAGGGGTACTATTTATGGTCTTCTTTCTCAACCTTGCAACAACAACGCAACCTGGACTATTGCACGATGCAACAATCTTGTATCTAAACAACCAAACTGAATTGCAAGAGCTGTCTATCAGACCACACCCTGTACGTACGACATCCCACAAACGAGTAGAAAAGACGCGCAGCGCCCCAAAATGATGCCACCAGCGTCCCAAACACTGATGCCACAAGAGCCCAAAAATGCTAGCTCTAAATTAAGTGAATTTTTCACTAACCTTACAATTATGAGATGGATATATATACACCTTAACTTAATATATACAAGCAATGCTGCATCAATCAGCTTAGTCATCATATCGCCTTGGGACAACAATGGTTCTTCCTCTTCTAGATTTTCTAACACTAAGCACCTCAGAGGTGAAAAACTTCATCAACACCCCCATGGAGGTGCGCAACTGGCCTTGCCACACACAAAGCATTGAGAGGGTTGTTAAAATGGTGACTGAGGCTTCTGCTAAGTACTTCTCACAGGAAAAGAGGGATGGAGGGATCAGGGCTCAGGAGACCAGCAGGAAGCTGATGTCCAAGTCTGAGTCAAAGCAGGATCTGTGCAACCTGGCAAAGTTCAAGATGTCAGGAGAATGATCTTTGTAATTATATCCAGTGATATACATGCAGTTCACCTATTAATAAATATATGTAAAGTTGATTTGGCCTTGTCAATATAAATGATTTACCTTATATCTTTTAATATATTATAAAGGGGTTCTAAAGGGTAAAATTGGCAATTTAGAAATACAAAATGATGTAGGTTAGAGTTATCCTATCCAAAAAATAAGCTCATATTTGAATTCCCCATGTAAAAACACATAATTTAGATACCCCTGATGGTAGGATTTCCTTCAGATTCATGTTGTCACATGAGTACGACCCGCCCTAATAGTAACCAACATTATACCATACCTTTCCATTCCTACACCCAAGTTCTAACTTCAAATTCATCATATAACTGCCGTAACTCCTTAACACTATTGGGATTATTAACAGGAGGTATAGCTAAAAGTTCACGGAGGTGGCTTTTAATTAAGATCTCTGGCTTACCAAACCGTTTCTTTAATATATCCCAAGCCACATTATAATTAGCCTCTGTTAATGCTAATCCTGCTATTGTCTTTGCTGCCTCACCTTCCAAGAGGGACTGCAAATAATTAAACTTCTCCACCGCACTTAACACTTGACTAGAATGAACTGCTGATTGAAAACTGTCTGCCCATCCTTGCCATTCCTGAATACTCCCAAAATGTTTTGAGTACAAGCCTCGGTAATTGAACTGCAGATCTGTTAACCTTAACTTCACAAACACCATTTGTTGAGGGTTGTGTTTCATTATTAGACCTGGTCTCTAACTGTACTGAGCTGCTAAACTCTTTTGCTCAGTGGCATACTTTAATTATATCATCAATAATCTCTTCAAGTAAATTATGTTATTTTCTATTTCATCCTCTTCTATAAGAGCCTCAATTTTAACATTTACTTCACTTAGAGCAACCTTTTTAGTTTCTAATATGGAAAGCTGCGCAGTCACTAAGCTTAAATCCTCTTGCTCTATAGCAGAATCTATAGTGGCAATGACCTTTGTAATTAGATCTTTGTAGGCGCTTCTCCTTTTTTTAAACTTGTTCAATTCAGCTGCACTCATCGTCAATGCAAACAACAATTGGGCTCAATGTCAAATAAGCTGAATTGGCAAAAATACTTAACCAAACTGATCAAAAGCAAATTTTACTTTTTCAAATAAACTGAATTGCTGGGTGGGGTACTGACCAACCACCAGTATGGAATATCAAATTTTCCACCCAAGTAACTGGCGCACCGAAGTCTGCAACCTTCGCCTACGAATAATAAACCAAAATTAACCAAACCGGAAAATGTAGGCCAAAAACAACGACAGACAAGTAGCCAAGTTTCGCAATTGGGCGACCAAACTTTCTACCCTGGGACCTTAATTCAATAATAAACCAAAA
>JAJOZX010002853.1:0-30000 GCA_023014485.1 Bathynomus jamesi
TTGCTGCTTTTCAGCTGCGATATACATCAGATCGTGGTACATGGCACCCATACCCTCATGCGCCCCCGTTCAGATTGCATTTTGTGCAAAGTCTGCAGCTCTACAAGCCAAAAGGGATGACAAAATTGCAAGTGCTGCACTCAATAAGTTTTTGAGACATTTGTGGTACCTCTCTGAGGAGCTGTGGCGCTTGCATTTTTGATTCAGCTGTTTCGCATGAGACAAAAAACAAAATGAAGCATGCTCTGCAGAAACCAGTTGACTCAAAACCGAGCAAACGAGCATCAATAAATCCTGAATCAGCTGGGCAGAAAACAACTGCAGGATTCGTTACTGCGAACACAAAAAGATTCTTTGAAATCCTAGAGGTGCCTTGCACTTTTCTTGAAAAAGATGCTGAAGAATGGAATGATGATGAAAGTTATGCGAATGCAAGGATATATCGCATAGGACTCAAAGTGGTAAACGACCATTGCGGAAAGGCGGGTGTACGACTGAGATGGCAGGAATACAACAAACTGATAAAACCAATGATGAAGAGCAGAAACAAGACCTTCTCTCAATTGTTAAAAGTTACAGGTCGTCACTCTCAAACAAAAACAAGAAAACATTACTCTTGCTTCACAAAAAACAAAATAAACATACATAAGTGGTTATGATATGCCTACTGGGGAAACTTCCACATAAAAAAAGTTAACGCGCTATACGCTGTACCTCAGAGGGTGGTGCGGAAATCAGCGTGCCCATTATTTACTATTTTATGAGCTCACAGTACTATAGTCTAGAATGTCATCGTTTTTTTTCAAACTAGGTTGAACTAGGTACATATCAAACCGGCCGGCGAAAAATATCAACAAAACAATATTTGTTGAGCACAAACTGATATACATTTATTTTTAAAGCTTGGTAGCAACCTCTAATTTCTCTTTTTCAACCCCAAATTTCGCATACAATGCTTCTTAGGAATATGAATAAAATAGGAGGGTGTCTCCCTGAAAATGAAAAAAAAAAAAATTTGACCCCTTTTTTGCATCACCCTAATATATATATATGATTTTATTTTATTTTTTTACCGCCGATTCGTACCTAGTGTGGTACATATCTCAGCGAGGCAGTGGGTGAGTGGTGTTACTGAGTTGGGGATGATATACCACGGGGGGGATGTAGTGTTCAGTTACTGGGGAGTGGGTATGAGGGGCCTGGTTTCAGACCCGTTGAAACAGGTGGGAATAAGTGAGGAAACGGGAAATCGCTTCCTCCGAAAAATGGGGGCCCTCAGCGAGCATGAATTGTAGACGCTCGGGTATGGGAATTTCGGCCAAGTGAGGGAAACATCTACAACGAAGAGCGGACAAGTTTGGACATTCGACCAGGAGATGTACGACAGTGATGGGAGTATGACAGGTAGGGCAGAGCGAGGCTGGCGATTTAGCCATTAGGTGACCATGAGTAATGCGTGTGTGTCCTATGCGGAGACGGGCTATAATCACTTCTTTATGTCGGGACCGGTAGAAGGAGGAGGCCCAGTATCCTACTTGCGGTTTGATCTTATGAAGTTTGTTTTGTGTCGCCTGGTCCCATTCCCGTTGCCAGATGGAACGGAAATGGGAGCGGAGAGTCGGGAAGAAGTCGGTGAAAGGAAGGGGCCGGGAGGAGGCCGGCAGTAAGCAGGCCGACTTTGCCGTGCGGTCCGCCTCCTCGTTACCCTGGATGCCGACATGTGCCGGAACCCAGCAGAAGGCGATTGTCTTGTGTCGGAAGGCTGTTAAAAAATGGAAAATTTGCTGGATGGTACAGACGAGCGGATGAGGGGGGGGTTACATCTCTCTAGGGAGAGAAGTGCGCTTTGGGAATCTGAATATATGACAAAAGAGCTGGCAAAGTGAGTGCGCACTATGTCTAGGGCCTCCTAAATCTCGAAAAGTTCTGCCGAGAAAACGGAGGTCTCGCGGGGCAAGCTGACGCCTCGAGAAAGTGGTTGGGTCAGTATCACCGCTGAGGCGGCCGCACCAGTCTCCGAACGGGAACCATCTGTATAAATGGGGACTGTGTTCGGATGTTGGGTTGTATGTTCACGGAAGAGTGACCTGTATACCGTAGCACTCGTTGTATTCTTCGGTAGAGCACACAGGTCCCTGCAAAACTTGATAGGGTGAGGAGCCAGGGGGGGGTAAATATTGTACGAAATGGGGATAATTGAGGGGACAGGCATGTTAGAAAGGTCAAGGAAAGAGCGGACCTCTTCAGTGAAGTGCCAGCTCCGTCCCTGGGGTGGGAGTTCAGAAATCGCCGCGCATAGAAGCGAAGATTATAATATTATATATATATATATATATATATATATATATATATATATATATAGGGCGTCCCAAAAAAATGTATACACACTTTAAATACTTATAAAGGCAGTGTTTATTAAAATACATTTCATTTCAAATGTAATAGAATCTACAGACATTATTTAATTGTTTTGTCAACGCCTGTTTTCAAACTGACGTCCGTTCTGGTCCAGGCACTGCTGATAACGCGAAGCAATGGAATCGCAAACATCACGAAACATTTCGTTTGGTATTTGTGTGCATTCTCGTTCAATGGCTGCTCTCAATTCAGCGACTGTTTCAGGTTTATAGCGTAGACTTTGTCTTTTAAGTATCCCCATAAAAAAAGTCTAGTGGTGTGAGGTCTGGTGAACGCGGAGGGTATTCTACGAAACCCTTCGTCCAATCCACATCCACATCGTGCCAAGTACCACTCGCAATACTCCACTCTTCGGTCCGGATCATCATCTTCATTAATAGCATGGACTAATCTTGGAATGTAACTTTTCCATTGACAGCGCTTCAAAATGCGTTGGACAGACGATTCTGAAATTCCTACCTCACGACTCGCTTGCCGCACAGATTTTCTTGGACTTTGGTGATACGTTTCCAGTACTCTTTCTTGCTTTGTGGGGCTTGTCGATGTCCGTGGTCTTCCGGAACGCTTCTTGTGGACATTCTGAACAGTTCCATCGGCTTCAAACTTATCTCTAATTCGAGTGATGGTAAGTCGCGTTGGTGGATCTGTTTGAAACTCCCTCCTAAACTGTCTTTGCACTTCAACTGCGTTTTCACACTTCCAGTAAAATTTTAGAATGAATTTCCTTTGTTCAAAGCTTAGTCTGACTGCCATTATTAATTCTAATGGGTTTAACTTGGAAAGAAAGAAACATCAATTGAGCTATCAGCTGTTAAAGTGTGTATACATTTTCTTGGGACGCCCTGTATATATATATATATATACAGGGTGTTTCAGGAGGATAGGTCACTACTTCGGGAGGTGATAGTATCGGTCATTCTGAGAAAAAAAGTTCATATGAACATGTGTCTAATTCTGAATGGTTACGGAGATAGAGCTGTTTGAATCTACAAATACAAAAGCATTGTAAATGGTAATCAAGAAAGAAAAACCAATTACTGTTTCTAACATTTAATGTTTAAACATTGGCATTTTGAATGGTATCAGATACAGAAATGACAAACTTGTTACAGTTTACAATACGTTTTCGAAAATCCCACCGTCATCCTCAATGCACTTTGCAACTCGTGTGCGAAGATCGCGTTTTGTTCGTCTGAGTTGATCTTGACGTTCCTTTATGCGGGCAGCAGCATCCAAAATGCGCGCGAGCAATTCGTCTCATGTATCCACCTTTCTTTTGTAAACTTGACTTTTCATCCACCCCCACAAACAATAATCTAACGGAGAGAGGTCTAGAGACCTTGGTGGCCATTGAATGGGACCACCGCGGGGGGAGGAAGAGCTGCGCGCGCATCAGATTCAAACAGCTCTATCTCCGTAACCATTCAGAATTAGGCACATGTTCACATAAACTTTTTTTCTCACAATGACCGATACTATCACCTCCCAAAGTATTGACCTTTCCTCCTGAAACACCCTGTGTATATATATATATATATATAATATATATATATATATATATATATATATATATGTGTGTATGTATGTTATTTATTTATTTATTTATTTTTATTTTTTCTTTCTGTAACCTATATATAGGCCGTAACCTTTAATGTACTTCAGTGTTCCTGAGGATGTCATTAGACGAAAGCGCTTGAGCACCTTTTTGTGTTTCCTTTCCTTCGTGGTTTTATTCATCATAAATAGTTTTCACGTGTTACTTTCGTGAAATAATTTTCATATATATATATATATATATATGAAAATTATTTCACGAAGGTAACACGTGAAAAATATTTATGATGAATAAAACCACGAAGGAAAGGAAACACAAAATGGTGCTCAAGCGCTTTCGTCTAATGACATCCTCAGGAACACTGAAGTATATAAAAAGGTTAAGCCTATATATAGGTTACAGAAAGAAAAAAAGAAAAAATAAATAACATACATACACACAAACACACACATATATATATATATATATATATATATACATACATATCTATATATATACAAATACATACATACATACATACATACATATATATATATACAATATATAGATAGAGAGAGAGAGAGAGAGAGAGAGAGAGAGAGAGAGAGAGATGGTTGTTATATACTCACCGTTGATTTTGACAGCTGAATGTACTCTTCTCCGTTACTGAATGACCAAGAAAATGCTACTTCGGAAGGATCGGCTTTCACCTTACACTCAAGGACGACCATCTCACCCTCGATGGCGTCAATGATTTTCCTGTCGTGCGCGCAGACAGGTTTGTCTGAAAGATTCCATTAGCTTCGGAACTATTTTTAAATGGTATTAGCCTTTTTCTATTGGTCATTTTACCCTAGGTTTTGGCATACACTGTTATTTGTGTTATTAGGTTTAAACAGTAGATTGTGTGATACTTATGACGGACTGATAGATTATTTATTACGTATTGTAACGTCAGTCTAAAGATATATCATCAAACATGATCTATGTGGGTTGTTTTAAATTAATTCAAAAGAAATTTTATCACAAAATCAAACTGATTATATTAATACATCTTCATTATTAATCATGAAATTCTTGTGAACTGTGAACTTGTCAACTTCCGTCAACAGTTCCACAGAAATTGTACGTTCAGATGAAGGTTAAACTTGTTGACCCACCCTGGAAGGCGGCCTACAGTTTAATGTAGAATCTGGGTCTCGGCCCCTCGCAAAGGAAGATCCAGAGGTGGTACCTTCATAACTGAAATCTGAAGTCACAATATCTGGACCTGGATTCTAACCCACGTTTTATTTAGATTAGGAACAAGGTGTCTTAACCACTAGGCTACCCAGACAGGGGTATTCCAAAAATACATTTATAAAAATAAGAATTATTGATAATTACGTTTAAACTTCAATTCCAGTGAATTACTCTCGGATGACCCCATTGAATTTGTGACTCTACAGGAATAAATTCCAGTGATAGACGGTCTAATATTTTGCAAGACAAGCGTGTCATGAGAGATCACGATTCCTTGGCTATTATTCATTCGTAGAATGTCATTCATCTGGAAATTGTGAAGCATATTAATATTTCATATTCCAGAGCAATTTAGACGCTATTATAATTTTGATAGGATGTAAAAGACGTCGATGATGGTATTCTAAAACCTCGTAAGTAACAAAACCACAGTTTTGCAGAAGGAAAAACCTAACTAATGTCCAATGCATTGAACGTTTTCGAACGTTTTAAAGTAAAAACAACTAAATTTGTGGATGGTGGCGCTTACGAGGGCTTGGAATATTACCTTCTATAATACTGCTATTATTATAGAAAGATTAATAGATATTTCTATATAATTTTCGTTTCTTACATCTTTTAGAAATTCCACGCGGGTCACTGGAGGATCAGCGTTTGCCAAACACTCAAAATAAACATCATCGCCTTCAGCAATTTCTGCACCTACTATTTTGGAGGCCAGTACGAAACGAACTTCAGGGGAACCTTTGGAATGACGAAAGATATCATGAGGGTAAATAGGCTGCAAAACTAACTAACTAACTAACTAACTTGGTAACCTTGGTTTTACTTCCGGCCGAATTGTTCATTCTGATGAAGGTCAAGCTTGTTGTTCCATCTTAGACCTGCAGCTTAACGTGGAATCCGGACCACGATCGACGACGGGTGGTTAGAAATTATGAAGTCCTCGCCCGGACTCGGTCTCATGACCTTCCGCTCAGCAGCCCAGCGTCATTACCATTAGGCTACCCAGAGCATCTATTTATCTATCAACCAGTTTTTTGTATGGAAGGGTGAACAGCTGAGTGAGTTAAACGCCGCCTGGCATCGTTGGGAACCGAACCCGGGGCCGGCGAATTCGCAGTCGACGATGCTAACCACTATACTAATAACTACGAAAGAACCAGATATATATTCACAATTATACAAAAGAAACCATTAGAAATTATATAATTATAGGTAAAAGAAGTTATGCAGCGCACGGGGTGGCTCAGTGGACAACACCGTTTCCCTATAAGTTAGTGGTATTTAACCTGGTGGTAATTCGGCCTTTTTCGAGAGGTAACGAGCTGGCGCCATTGTCCAAAAAGAAGCTGAGTTATGGTTCCACTAAAATTTTGTAATTCTTTTCGAAATTTGCTTTTCTCATATTTGCCATTTAAAAAGAGGAATTTGGGGGGGGGGGGGGATTACAGTAAAAGATAATTTATGTAAAGATAATTTATGTAAAGATAATTTATGAACACCCTGTATTTTATAAAAATTTGTACGTTTTACTTGATTACAGTTTGCAAGTCATCTAAAAGTATTATATTTAATAACTGATATTTACTTGGAAGATTTATAAAATTTTTTTAATCTTATTGGCTAAAAGATTTATGAGAAAGGTATCTCCTATTTTATGGGATTTATATCATATCGTGGGATTTATATCCTATCGTGGGATTCATATCCTGTCCTGTTCATGTCATTGTCATTATCATTAGTTGACACATCATAATAACTGTAAGAGGAGAGAGGATCACCTCCGTGATGCGCTCAGCACACTCGGAGAGACCCCGGGCACGGAAGCAGTAATCATTCCATGAGAAATCAGAGAAGTACTGCCTAAGGGCCTACCAATCAAGCGGCACCAAAGTGCCTCTTGAGAGGATCCAAAAGCCGAATTGAAGGAATCAAGCTTAGGAATACGAGAACAAGTTAGGTCATTGCGTACATATATGCAACATCCACCTTTGGAGTAAAATTGAGTATAGAAAAAGTAGGAGGGAATAGAAAAGGGGTTGCTGTCAGTGGGGCTGGGACAATTCGACGTGGCCGACTCGATGCGACCCAACTCGATGTGGCCGACTCGATGTCAGGACAACTCGATGTCAAGCCAAGTCGATGCCAGGCCAAGTCGATTTCATTTTCTTTATATATTTAATGTAGGTTAACTGAATGCCCGGTTAGGTCAACTGTACGCCCTTGACGATTGGTTAGGTTAAGTTGTGATATTTTCGTTAAAACTAACGAAAATATCCCTTAGGGATATCAAATCGAGTTGTCCTGACATCGAGTCGGCCACATCGAGTTGGGTCGCATCGAGTCGGCCACATCGAATCGTACCCAACCCCTGTCAGTCATCCCGGGTGGAATCAAAGGCTTTTCGTCTCATCACTTCCACGCCTCTTACCCACTGTCTTCAATCCCTCTCTCTTCGCCGCAATGTTGCTTCACTCTCTCTTTACTATCGTTATTATACCGGACACTGCTTCTGAACTCTCTAACTGCATGCCTCCTCCTTTAAGGAGAGCACGCAGTACCAGACTTTCGATATATTCTTATTCCTTTTTCTGTCCAACTCTCTAACGCAAGGGTTAATCGGTATTATCAATCTTTTATCTACTCAACCGGTCAACTCTGGAACAACCTTCCTCAATTCTTCTTTCCCTTTGTCTATGACCTCCAGTCTTGCAAACGCAGAGTGTCCAGACATCTCAAAAATCCTGGACCTTGATTTTGGCTCTCTTCTTCCTCTATGGGTCCCTACCCACAGAGGAAGAAGAGAGCCAAAATGAAGGTCCAGGAGCGTTTTGGCGGGCATTCGCCCTTGGCCACTCCCTCCTGCATAAAAACAAATCGATAATTATAATAAATGATATACTAGATATGTAGTATCCCTACCACAAGTTAAATGGGCATCACTGGTTTCGAGGAAGTGCTCTTCACACACTCTCTTCATCGTCTCTTCAGCGCTGCAGCGTCTTCCCGATCTACAAGCAGCTTCGTAAGGCTTACTTGACACTAACTTTAGGCACTCGCTATGCAAAAGGTAAAAAAGTGGTTAGTTAAATACTTTTGAATGGAATAAATAAAACTGTTGACTCCATCTTTGCTTAAAATGTGTATATAATCACTCATTATTCACATTAGATGTGTATAGATGTAATAGGCCTATTTTTCTAGTTTGAGGGGTCGATTTCCACTAACTTGAAGGGCGATTCCTTTCCTAAAAACAACTTGGAGCACGTTTCTTCCTGTTTCTCCGTCGGAGTGCGAGTGAATGGAACGTCTTGGCAGATGTCCTTCGAAGGAATACGCCAACTGCTTAACCATTCGGGTGTTGACGCTGGCTATACAGGTGAGAAGTACAATTAATTTAATCGTTATGAAACTGTATGTAGAAGAACGGACATGAAACTGAATAGACTAAAATGTCAAAGGACCTTCATACTTAATGTATACATAAGGTATATATGAAAACGTAATAAAATATTTACTCTCTCCCAAGCGCTGGTCATAAAATCTGTGTTGGTTTCAAAATCAAACACTCCCAGTAGGCCTGCAGTAGCAGCGAAATTTTCTCTGGCAACTTCCACGATACAAATATCTGCTTTCGCTTGACATTCCAAAATTATTCCTTCTGAAGACGAGATTCGAACCTTTTCTGGCAATTTTTGTACATACAAATCGGCGATAACTTCATTCTCATTTTGAAGGTCATGACCGTTAATTTTTACCTGTAAATCATCAAAATTCGTTAAAATAAATTTAATTTTAGAGTGCTTTAAGGTAAAGGCTTATTTATTCACAAATTTAGTGTATATCTTAGTGGCAATAAGCGAAATCAAGCATTAAGATAATGCCTAGACAATAAGCTGAAAGCTAAGAATGCATATAGCATTAGTTACAACGGTCACTTTCACTGTTTAGATTATGTTAGGTTAGGTTAGGTTATATTTATTATTATAAATATAGAAATGGGCATTATACTTATGATTATATACATTCTTAGCTTTCAGCTTATTGCCTAGGCATTAAGCTTAATACCGGATTTTGCCTATTGCCGCTAACATATAAATAAAATAGAGTAGAAAAACTTTAGATGCATATGAGGTTCATATTTTGCCGCTTAAGAACGTATATATTGTCATTTTGAATTAACCTTTAAATCTGAGTCAACCGTGATTTTGTTGGCCCTGCTGATAAAAGTCAGTCCTTTAGATACGCGGTAGTTGTCGTGGGAAAGATGAAGAGTAATCGCTATTGGTTCGGATGACCTAGTTAAAACCACAAGCAAGTGAGGGCAACTGTTGCTAAGGAGAGGGGAAAGGAAGCGACCGTCCCACGATATTGCTTGTTCCCATCCGATGAGTGTGGCGGATCCTTTTGTGGGTGAAAAATGGAAATTACTTCTCTCTCTCTCTCTCTCTCTCTCTCTCTCTCTCTCTCTCTCTCTTACTATATATATATATATATATATATATATATAATTCAAATATGTAAATATTTCACATGTAAACATTTAAAATCTATGATTATTTTCAGTTTACCCTTTACTCTCCAGGATTTCAAGTAAAGAAAACGGGCCTTCCATTCAGAAAACTTGGATTTGATGAATTGAATGTATTTTAGGTAATCATCTACACTAATTTCTTCGACGGCAATTTTCAAATCAGACCACAATACACTCGGAGGTGAAATCTGTTTAATTCAGTTGAATTTAGTAAGCTTCATTGATTTCAATTCAGTAAACTTTAAAATAAGTTTGATATGAGAAAACTTTTTTTATGGGTAACTTAAATAAATAATTATTACAAATAATATATTTACAGGGTGTGGTACGAGTGACTCCCACGTCTGAATTGCAAACATTTTAAATGGAAATTCGGTGACTATTTCTGATACACCCTGTATTAAAGAACTTTATTTTCGTTCGTTAACTAAAATACAGCTTAATGCACACGACAAAATACAAACTTTTTAAAAGATAAATAATTGATCATAATTAAAATTTTATCTTAAATAATAATAATAATAATAATAATAATAATAATATCAATTAAATATTAATGTACAATCTATTCGAAAAAGTCCTGTTATAAAACTGTATTTTTCTTATCAATAACTCGATAAGAAATAGAGTTTCAAGGCAGGACTTTTGGGATCAACTGTACTGAAACTCCATTTAGGAGTCCCCTTAATGAAAAAGTGGATTGGAACAACTAAATCATTTGATAGAAAAGAGAACCTAACCTGTACTGTGAATGCCGTGTCGTGGGACATCTTAAAATTGATCGGGGTAAATTTTTCCAGTAGATGGACCAGCGAAAGTAGGTCTTTTTTTAAATTTTCCCACCTCATTCTTCTTGCCACAGACTTTAGTAGTAAATATAAAGGGTATAAAGACAGTATATATATATATATATATATATATTATATATATATATAATATTACGGAAAGATTTTTATACTTTATTTTATCTATTTAATTTCAACTACCTTAATCTACCTTTAATCTACCTTAACCCCTTAACTTTACTGATTTTATTCCGGTTAACGACAAACTATTTTAGCCACCTTTATACAGGGAAGATCTCTGTGCTACGAAGGGTTACCCTATAATCTATTCTATTTCTAACCCTTCCTAACTTATTCTAATCCCTCCTAATAGATGTTAACCTAACCCAGGGTCTACGTCGTGGTCATATCGTAACACCGCTTCACGTAAGATCAGCGAAGTTAAGGAAAATTGGGTTTTCTCAGTAGTTGGATGGGTGACTCTCGTCTGCGTCTAGATGATGTATTAACCAGTGATTCGTATTCCACGTTAAGTTGTAGGTCCCCTCTGTCATAGAACCCTGGCTGTTAGTACAATAGTGAACCCAAATCTTTAACGAAAAGAACTTAATATATTAAGAGAAAACCGCATCGGAACACGATGACTTAGACAAAGTTTGAAACTGAGCAGGTACCACAGTTCAACAGTGTTCATTTCCTCACGTGCCAGGCGAGAACACTGTTAATAAATTGTGATTTCTTGCGTAGTTTCAAAGCGTTAAGTAAAAACTAAACGAGCAACGATCCATAATGTTAGAAAAGGTTTTTGTTAGTTATAATAAGAGAAAAAGCTAGAAAATGAAAGACAGAGAACAAAGGTGTGAGATCGCCTGAGAATCTCCACCATTATAAGAAACAAAAGCCACGACTGAGATTATTTATATCTTACCTGTTCTGCTTGTGTTAAAATGTCGTTAACGATGAATCCAGAAATCCCCTTTTGTCGACCTAATGACGCGTGTACAGAAGACATAATTCTGGATACAAGAGCGTAAAGACTCTAATTGAAGAGAAAGATGAAGGAATATTTGAAAATTAACATTTTAAAAATTAAATATGACATTAAATATGAATATATTAAATATGATGTTAACTATACTTAACAAATTAAATACGTCATCAACTATTTTGATAGCCAATACCTCTTCTTAACTTTATAAAATATAATAATTTCAGATAAATACCAAAGATCATATATATATATATATATATATATATATTGTCTTTTTCATAGCTTAGTTTAGGTAGTGTAAAACGTGGTCGCAGTAAGAGCTCATATTTGCCTTTTCAATGACTCTAAAAATGACTGCAGTTAATTAACTTAAATTACTTCTCTAATTACAAGAATTGTGACGTAAATGAGTGTCTCTTTCTCACCATGGAAACTCACTTGGTTATCATTAAATCGAATAGCTCTGATTCCTCCGTCAATTCTTATCCACACGGGCCAAATTTCAGCATCATAGAATTGCCTTAAATCTTTCGTGTAGTAATCTGTATTATACAAACAATATCGAAGTGGGTTAAATTTGTATGTATAGTCATTGATAAAACTATGTGTGCCAGAATAAAGGATGTTGAATTTTGTCTATGACTGTACATATATAAATAGATAAGTAGATAGATATCAGAAAGTAAAAAAAAAAATATTTGATTTCCTAACATCATTTGAATCGGCAGTTCCAAGTTTAATTCCGCAAGGAAGATTACTGGGATCACTTCTGTTTGTTATGTTGTCAACTAACTTATATAGATCGAGAGATTAACAATATCAGTATCTTTGCTTACGAACAAAATAAGTGAGAATATAAAAATTCAGACGATATACGAGCCTAACAACAAGATGAAGCCAATAGACTTGAAAAGATAATGGAAGGCGGCACAGAAGTTAATGAAAAAGACGATAATCGTTAGGAACCTTTTGACAGGTAGACATGAAGTTCAAAGGTATTAACAGACAAAGAACATATAAGAATGACAATGACAGATGATACAAAATTCGAGGAACACACACACACACACCGGAAAGGATAATGAAACAAATCAGCAGAGCTTTCAAGAGCAACGATAAAAAGTAACGATTTTTCCGAACAGGTGCGCTGTTCAGCATATTTACAGTACATGAAACATGACCATATAAAGATGTTGTTCTGGGTATATAATAATTAATACCTATGCGTTTTACAATTAATATAAATGGAATGTAAAATTTAGATTATCGAGAAAGAACTTCGAAAATTAAAAAAAAAAAAAAAATTGAGTTAACCCCATTTATAAACCTATAATCATCCAAACAGAAATGGTATGATGGGGAGAACATGCAGTATCTCTAAAAATAGGCTAGATAAGGAGCGGTCTCTATTCGGATGGAGAATAGATAATGGTTATGCCATTAAGGGTCCAATCAAGGCTTCTTAATGAGATGCCGGACGAAATAAGGAATATATATAGAGTAAATTTAGACACGTTTAGGAGAAAAGTTGACATATCGGCTTCAGATGAACCAGATGTGCAGGGGTTCACTGGAAAGAGAGCTGGGAGGGGAGCATTTCTCTCCTCCATCCAGTCAACTTGGGTGGGAAGCTAGAACTTCGTACAAAAAAACCGTTGCAAGGTTGTGAAATGTATTCAATAAACATATCCAAAATATTTTATTATAACCTTGGCCTACAGAACCAAATTCTAGATTTCTATAATGAAAATTAAAAGTAATTTGAGGCAAAATCTTACCAACTACCTCGTGAACATAGATTTCTTTCTGTTTTATCCATTTTTGGCAAACGAAAAGCGTTTCTTCCAGCCTTTTCCTTGTGGCATCTACAACCCCATCCAAATATTTCACTGCCACTTCTGTCTTGTTGTCCACCCAACGATAGATTAGTTTCGTTGACTTGCTTACTTGCTCTAAAATCTCTTTATCAATACTCTCTAATCTGAAATGTAATAGCTTAAATTATATGAAGTACATTATTAAAAGTACACTAACCGCACTAAAGTATTTAAAAAGTACATAATTGGACGGTTAAAAGCCAGAGACTGCAAACCTATTAAAATTTTTTGATCACCTGAAGATCAGGGCCCCCATGTATTCTTGTTTTTTGCTTTACAGTACCAAATATAATAATAAATTAAATTGAATGCCCGGTTAGGTCAACTGTACGCCCTTGACGATTGGTTAGGTTAAGTCGTGATATTTTCGTTAGTTTTAACGAAGATATCATTTGGTAATTGAGGCTGGGGGACCTGATCTTCAGGTGATCCAAATTTTTACCTTTTTTTGGCAGACTCTACAATATATGTACAATCAATTCCTGTAGTCGGGACACACTGTACCATACCTACTTTACGATGCCCCGTATCCCGACTATTGGAATCCATGGTATATAGACCACTTTGTAACGGGGAGTAAGTGAGTACACTACCTTAGGGGTAACTAATCGCTTACTCAATGTGTTACAAAAGGAGCTATATACATGGGTAGATAAAACAAGAATTTTAAACTTTTGAAGATAAACTCCCACCCCCCCCCCCCCCCACCCCCCCCCCCCCCCCCCCCCCCCCCCCCCCCCCCCCCCCCCCCCCCCCCCCCCCCCCCAAATCCACCTGGTTTCAACTGTCCAATTGTTTTGTATAAATTTAGATACGATAAAATGAGTTAAAGATACATTTTTCCCCCGATTTTCATAGTCATAAAACTAAATCCATTTCAGAGGATTTTTTTAAGAAAATGTCAAACCCCAGAAAATTAGTATGTCTGATAAACTACCGGGTGAGCGAAAAGTCCCTGTGCACCTTCCACTTCCAACACAGTGCAGGCACAGGTTCACTACACTTCTTGCAGGTGCACAGGGACTTTTCGCTCACCCTGTATATTACACTGTTAAATATTTTATCTCTTATTGAACGAAGCTAAACATTAACAGTGAAATGTTAAACAATTAAATATCTTAAAAGTACATTACATTTCCTTCTTAAACGGCTTGAGAACTTGTAGCGCATCCTTTAGAAGGCGTTCAGTGTCTTTCAGAGCTTTGTCGAAGGCGAGAGTTCCTTTCACCTCCAGTTGCAGCTCGGGAAACTTGTTCGAGGCTTTTTCCACGACTCTTTTCCTAGAGTGGAAATCTTCCTAGTGGAAAAAATGGTAACACTGACCATTAATGATCATTATACAAGATAAAAAAGAAAAGGAATAAAATTTCTCATGCTTAAACTTGTTCAAACTTGACAAGAAATCTCACCATGAATTGATTCATGGAATTCACTTGGCAATCAAATAAAATTTCAATAAAGTGTTCTTTAATGTCTCCAGTTAGGGTAAGAGCTGGGGGCGTATCGAGTGGCTGTAGCCTGCCTCCCCCCAATTGAAGTCCAACACCTCCGGGTCCAGATATTTCTCCTATGCGTAGGTAGGGACCTTCTTTTTCCTCTATTAAAGAGAAAGTATGATGTCTTGTATTCTACGTAAATTAATTTTCATTATTCTTTAGTAAAAATTAATTAATTCAAACTGTAACTGTAATTTTCATTATGGGGCTACGTAAACTCGACACTAGTCCTTATGTGTGCAGTCCCACACTGGCTTTCTAGGGTTAATATTTAAGAAAAACAGAAAAATTAACAACATTTCGTTAACTGAACGTAACCTCATCAAGTCAGATTAAAAGAAATAGGATAAAAATCATTGTTCTTCGTACCAAGACCTAACACTTGAATCACTAGTTCCAGATTTGGCCGAGGGCAGAATGTGAAAGTGTTGTAGGTTGGCACCAAGTTAGAAGTGCCTGCAACGATGTGTAGCCATTGACACTCTCTATCTTTGTCTGATGTTCCAACTTTGATTTCCACGCTCTGACCACCATATTCAACCTTTAGATACAAAGAATATAATAATAATAATAATAATAATAATAATAATAAACCAAGACTAATTCAACCCATTACTCTAACTCCTAAATTACTAACACCACACTATCGGGGACCGAACCCCCAACCTCAGTGTTTTCACTTCGCGTATAGGGAAATGGTGCTTTACCGTGTTACCAAAATACTAGTAAAAAAGGTCCTCACAGAAACATTTCTATCACTGTATGGATCCTCCTTTTCAAAGGTGGCATTTGTACATTTACTAAATTCTCTAAACAAAACAGGCTTTTTTCCTTACCAAAACTGATTGATGAGCAGTTTGTTGCTTTTCAGCATTTTGTATTTTATGAGCAAACTGAAGAAAGTTATTGCCGAACTGAAATATAAAAAGGTTTTTAAAAAATCACCGAATTTTTCAGTAACTCTGTTACCATTTTACAACTATAAGCTAGGTCTATCTAACGCTACAGTGTCGAAAATAATTTTTACGTTTAGAATAAAGGAAGTGATGATATTACTATTACTACTACTACTAATAATAATAATAAAAGTATAATAATAATAATAATAATAATAATAATAATAATTTACGCATGGGACTAAAAAATATATAAACTTTAATTGGCCAAGTAAAGTCAAATGGATTATAATCTGTTAAAATTTATTACATATAAAATATTCTCTTTTTTTTCAACAGAACCAGTTAGGGTAAATTTTTGTAAATAATTATAATTAACTGATGTCCTCTTTACTGATTCGTTTTCATGGATGAAAATCTTCTGACCTGACCTTACGCATGCAACTAACCTGACCAACTCTGAAACTGTGTTCGTCTTCCTTCCTGTTCAAAACTATAATGATCTGGTCCTCTTCAGACTTGAATATATCAAGAACGAGTTCCGTGTAAGCTTCAGCCTCGGAGTGGAGGAAAGCCAATGATCGCGCCTGTAAATTCATGAAATAATTTACGGATTCATACTTTCCTTTTTTATTTGTGCTGACCCGTTCAGCTTCCCAGCGACAGTTTGCTGACTTTGTTCTGTTAAAGCCAGACGATTTTATTCAGTTTCTGTGAAGACCCTTGAGCATTAAAGTGTTAAAATAAAATCACATTCACTGTGGATTTGTGATAGTGAAAAGGAATGGATAAATATGTTATATTTTTGCGTCCCTGTTTGTTGACGCCGACCTAAAGGCGGCGGAGATAGGGTATTCAGTGCAGTTTGTATGTGGGTATGTAGGTGGAGGGTATCTATGTCGCCAGGATAAGTGAATAACGATTAAACCTACGATCACGGAACTTGGTATATAAACGAAGACTAATCTAAAATCTGAAAACCAGCTTAAAGGCTTGCAACAATATCATAAGGTCAGTAAACGCGTTACCCCCCCCCCCCTAAAATTTGTCCTATTAAAAGAATAAGGCCACAACGCAGTCGGCTTCGATTGCCATCTCGCTCGATTATAATCTAGTTCATACTTAATGTTTGGGCTTTTAAAAGATCATTAATAAGAAAGACATTATAGTTTTATTAACTAAATCACTTATCAAGTGAAAAATTATCCGGAGGGTTGACAAAAGTAAATAGACACCATGATAATTGTCTTCAAGAATAAATGGCAAAGTTTATCAATGGATTACCAGAATGTGTATCAGCTCTACATAATACAACACGATTCTAATTACATTAATTCACTATATTTGTTATTATTTATTAACTTTTATTACCAAATCAAAGACTATGAAAAAACCGAATGTGTCTATTTACTTTTGTCAACCCTCTCTGTACATGTCTGCGTAATTTGAGTATTATGGAGCGTTTAGTTTGCATTCCATTACACTTAATCAGAAAAGGGAAATTGACCATGTCACAAATTGTATCACATACGTGTACGAATGCATTTTTTTCATTCCCATACTTTGACTACTTCATTCTTAAAACTAAAATGATGATGTATGATGTTGTTTATATAAACATCGGTCTGGTTTGCTTTAGGAGAACCAGTTCCTCACCCTTCCAATGGAGAAGTGTTCTAGAGTGAGAGAACACGTGACTTCTGAGGGAAATTTCTTGAAGTTTCCTTTCAGGAGAGAGAATTCTTTGACCTCAGGTTCCTCAGGAGTACCCTCTCGTAGCTTAGGTGACCTCCTCTTCCTGAAGAATACTTTTCCATGGAAATCTGGGCTTCGCTTCTCGAATCGTCAGTTTCCCAGCCGAGTTCTGGAAGGAAATAAATCAAATAATGAACATAGTTCAAGTCTGACACTTTTTACTCTTGCAGACTTTGGAGTTCTGAAAACCCAGATTTTAATTTTAATTTCTATTGTTTAATCTATTATAGCTAATCCTAAAAGAGGGTATTTATTTCTTCAACACACCTTCAATCCCAAAAACTTTATACCCACACATACCGTCTGCACTAGGAAGAAGTTTTGTCGTTATTCGGTAGTAGTGTGGTTTTTAGCAAACAAAGGTATGAATCAATGAATAAATAAATGAATGATGAATGAATGAATGAATGAATAAATGAATGATGAATGAATGAATGAATGAATAAATGAATAAATGAATGATGAATGAATGAAACTCTTTATTGATAGAAATAAATATTACAATATTACAATCATTACAAACATCTCAATAATTTTAACGTAAAACGTTTATGAACCTTTCAATAAACGAAGTTGTTTCGAAGGAGACTGACTAGACGAGTAGTATAGTAGCATAAAGATAAAGTAAGTTTAGTGTTTAGGGATTCCAAAATATTTTGAGAGGAGTTTTGAAGACAAAACTTACGAACTAATTTGACACTGTAGAAGGGAGTCAATTTGCAAACTTTGCCAAGAGTGACAAATTCATTTATTTTCCCCCAAAAACCATAAAAAACATTAAGAACTCCGTAGAAAAATTAATAAAGTAAATGACATTTGTCAATGACAGTCGTTCCTTATAAATATATAGGAAAATATACGAAATGTTTGGATTTTTTTTCCTCTTCATTACTACACTATTGCAAGTATTATTATCATGTTTCGGTGATAATACTGATACTAGTTAATACTAACACTAGTACTAATACTCACTATACTCCTTCGACGTCGTGGATTCTAATATTAACAATCGCCCTTGAAATGTTTTGAAGACAAACTTATTCCCAGATCCTCCTTTCAAACTTCGAGGTTGACCTTTAGATAGTTTTGGCTGCATTAAGAAAGTTTGTAAATAGTTTAATAATAAATCAGTAAACTTACTATTGAAAGTATGTTTGAGATTTAAATTAGTAATCCAAAAATGATTAGTGGTAAAACATAATACAGATCGTTTATAAGCTGTTTCAATGTAGCCTAACAGTCAGTCAGTCAGTCAGTCAGTCAGTCAGGAGAGCCAAAAACTGGCACAGTTTTCAGGCTAACTAATGCTATCCATCGCGTTAATTCCTAAAATTAAATCAACTCTCTACGCTACTTTTCAACACTGGAGTATTAGAACTGATACAAAGGCATAATATTTCCCTTTAATACTAAATCAATGAATCATAATTATACATAGTTTGCTTTGACGGGTTCTCTTTGAAAATTTACCTCTGAAGGGGTCAATTTAGTGGTTGAGAACTTTATATAAGCATGATTTTACTTTCTGTAGATAAGCATAGTCATTAAGGAGGATTAGAAACTTGGCACAGTGTCAAGGCCAATTAATGCTCTAACCCCTGTATTATTATTATTATTATTATTATTACAGGCATCATCAGGGTTCGAACCCCTGACCTCAGTATTTTCACTTCGCTTATAGGGAAACGGTGTACCCACTGAGTTACAAATTCTGGCACCTTCTGTAGATTGTACCGTAATTATTATATAACAGTAATCTTATGCAAGTCTTAATGACAATGATAATGACAATGATAATGATAATTACAATGATAATTACAATGATAATGATAATAAAAAATTTTATTGGCAGGAAACAAATCCAATAAATAAATAAAATTTCTCATTAATATACCTGTAATATACTTCGTAATGCACTGCATATATTACTATCACCTATTTAAATGGTGTGGTAATTATTTATTGGTTCACTGGGTACTGAAAACCAGTTAGGAAAATCAATGGGTAAAATATGGAACTATGGAACTTCAGTCCAGTAGATTTTATGTCTCCACTCAATTCATTCAGTAACTTAATATATTACGAAAAGTTGCCAGCGTCCGTATTTCAGTGGGTAACACAGTTTCACTATAAGCAAAGTGAAGACACTGAGGTCAGGGGTTCGACTCGCGAGGGTGTTGGTAATAATAACTCGGGAGTTAGCGCAGTGAGCCACATTCATCTGCCCTGAAGCGGGGACCTTGTGCCAGTTTCTTAGTCTCTGATTGATTAGGAATATCATTACAAACTTTTTACGTTTTTAATATCTCTTTCATTATGTAAAACAAAAATTATCATTATTTACCTTACTGAAAAGCTTTTGTAATGTAAATCTGAAATCCTTTTTTTCTCCGTACGATTTATTAGCTTCAAATTCGAAGCGCAAAGGATGTCCAATGCCTTTTATCAACCTCTGGCGGTAAATTAGCCTTCCGAAACGCCAATTAGTAATGGATTCCCCATCTTCGTAAAAGAAGAAAGAGTCAGACTCACAAAAAAATTTCCGCTTTAAGGTGATATACAGAAAAAAATGTTATAACAGAATAACAAAACCCTGTTTCTTTTTATGTTAATATTTCAACATGTTCTTTATGTTAGTAATACCGTAAGATAATTTGCTTTCAATTATGTGGTCATTATCAGGCAATTCTAGCCTAAAGAAACCGGTAATCTCCTTTTCATCATCTGACATATGTACTGTTCCAGCCACGTAAGAACCTGGAAGCCACTCAGGAAATTCAATGTCGATCTTGTATCTCTGAGAACATTAAATAACATATGTGAAATTAAGTTTTGCCTCACAATTATTCGTTGATATGTTCTCCTCATCGGATTCTTAAGAAACGACGAATTAAGTTTTATATTAAGTTAAGCTAGGTTAGGTTATAGACCGGGCTAGGTGAAGTTAGTTTAGTTTATGTCGGTGCGACATTGATCGCTTACAATTGATCGCTTACAGTAGCCTGTCGGTACGACATTGATTGCTTACAGTAGCCTGTCGGTATGATATTGATTGCTTACAGTAGCCTGTCGGTGTTGGAAAATTTGATTATTAGAATATTGCGCCACTCATTCAAGCATGTTGTTTCGCTTCCTATCTTTTACTATTTTTTACAATCACGAATGAAAAGGATCTTCTTCGTTTGATGAACGTTTGACTCCTATAATTCCAAAACAGTGTGTTCTAAACGTTCTGATTAATGGAGTTCTGATTAATGTGGACAACACATTCACGACAGTGAAAGTAATCTAAACTCAACGATGTTTACTCACATGTCCATTTTCTTCCGGTAGAAGTAGTATATTGATAAGATGATTCGAAACGATGTCCGTTTCATTTTCTTTGTAGACATAAAAATCATCTACTTTAATTTCTTCTAAAATATCTGTTTTCGAATACTTGGGTTGAGCTCTTAATCTGAGAAATATATATATAATATATTTAAAATATTAAACGTGACTTGCATCTATTGCGTGACTGTTATAACTTAAGGCAACTATACTGAATACCTGCCCTCACTCTATACTGTAAAGCGACGTTGTTCCATAAATACCATCGTTTCTGAAAATTGAATTGTTGTTCCATTTGAACAGAATATGGAACGATTTTGAATCAATTTTGTTTTAATATCTATTTGCTTGGTTCAAAATCGGTTCAAAAAGGATTTTTGTTTTTAACGGCCTCAATGCCGGAACATTCGCTTTACAAAGAAATCGCTCCATAATCGGCTCATGCAGCAAATGGAACAATTAAATTTGCACTTTACTTTCCAGACCGATTTTGAACCAATTATACAGCCATTAAAAACTAAAATTGATTAAAATATCTTTCCATATTCGGTCAAATAGAATACTTAATTTTATAAACGGTTGTCTGTATATATGGAACAACTTTACAGTTTAACACTATAACGAAACCCTATTTAGCATATAATATTCAAATTCAATTCTCTTAAATAGGCAGACAATACAGTAGTATTTATCTGACCTATAAATGTGACTCCATAGAGAAGTGTCGCTGCCTTCTGTCCACATTACCCCAAGTTCATACGTATCTGTAGCTTTGTGCCAAACTCTTAAGATATAACCATTTGATTCCGGCAGTAAGGAACTCTTTATCAGCACTGTTAGTTCTTTTCCTGGATCGACGGGTCTGCCGTTATTAAAGAAATGAGATGAGGGAGTTATTCGCTTAAATACGCGATTATTTATGTATATGGGAAAAATTATTAACTGTACTCATGTAATATTAGTTTATTTTATTATTATTATTATTATTTTATGCTGTTCATACTCTTAAGACATGTACAGTAATGGAATTACACATGAAATCCATAATTAATCAACATGATAATTGAAAATTCATTGCAATACAGAAAACATTAGTAGAATACATAGAATACACAGCAGAATACATAGAATACATAGAATACACAGCAGAATACATAGAATACACAACAGAATACATAGAATACAGAATACATAGAATACACAGCAGAATACATAGAATACATAGAATACACAGCAGAAAACATAGAATACACAGCAGAATACACAGAATACATAGAATACACAGCAGAATACATAGAATACATAGCGTACACAGCAGAATACATAGAATACATAGAATACACAGCAGAATACATAGAATACATAATAGAAAATGAAACCTACGTCAGAGTGACGGTGATGTGGTGTGAATTGGCATCAATGACGAGCGTTGCTTTACCATGATAAGCACCATTTTCGAGACCAACCAATTCAACACTAAAGGAAGCAGGATTGTGGGGCCTTATCATGGCTCCTTTAACGATTATTTTTTTCTGTGAATATGAAGCGCATGTATAATCAGATGAACAGAAAAAGATTACAAAGTTCTCAAACAAATGTGTATATACAATAATGGTTTTGTATCTCGAAAAATAATGCACTAGAATCTAAAAAGATATTCAATTCCTTCTTTTCCATTTTAACTTCCTAGAATTTCTAAGCTTTTGAAGTGGCTTCTATTCAACCTATCACTTAACCGCTTATGTTTTATTGTGATTTACTTGTGTACATAATTTACATAATAGTACTTAGTACATTAAACAGTAATATGGTATATAATGTTAGGTAACAACTTGTAATAAAAATATTTGGTGTACTCACCAAAGGTTAGAAAACTACAGTGCTTGTAAATCTTATATTTCGACACAATCACATCTTAAATCAGTATAGTGCTTTACACCAAGCATAATACTATATTTCAATAATTACCTCCTAACTTTGAAATACAGAGTAATCCAAAAAAAAGGTGTTCCCAGAAATAACTTTACGTAAATATTTATGGGGAAATACTTTTTTGGATCACTCTGCATATTCATATACCTTTCATATTTATTTCTTACCTCTTTCAGCTTGGAATCAATATCCAATATCCAGTGATTGACAGTATTAACGCTCAAACGTCCTTTGAGAACAAGAATATTCGGAATGAGCAACACCTCTCCCTAAACATTTTTCAAAGAATTTACCAGTTATTGAGCTCCATTATAAGTATTAATTATTATTATTATTAATATATATATATACTCGTGTATATATAACATGTATTCATCCTAGTCTTTATTGAGACGTATACCCATTTCATCGACGAGATATTCTATCGATACTAATCAACTAACTTAACTTGAT
This sequence comes from Bathynomus jamesi, assembly GCA_023014485.1. NCBI lineage: Eukaryota > Metazoa > Arthropoda > Malacostraca > Isopoda > Cirolanidae > Bathynomus > Bathynomus jamesi. Next base: position 23,247 of record JAJOZX010002853.1, read on the forward strand.
CTCACTTAACCTAACCTAATTTAAACTGACCGACAGTAATTTGTCAGTCGAATTTCTTGGCGAGAGAATGATGCTAGTCCGTTTTAGCTTACCTCTTTGATGTGATAGTTTAAAGATGATTCGATGTCGTTCAAATATGCTTGGGGGAGGGAAAAAGTATACAAGTATTCAGTTTTCTTCCCCTTTCGGCCCATTTTATTTCAAACGCTGTTCTCAAATTTAGCAACGCGATTCTGCTTTGGAAGCTGGAGAGCGTCCACTACAAATAAAAGCCATTATTTTTCGTCGTCATTCAGTTATGAAATCTTATTAAAATTATTGTTGTTAGTTTTCATGTTTGATCTTTAGAAAAGAAGAGGTTTTTTTTTTAGTACATGTTGGTTCTTTTAACGTTAATGTTGAACACCCGCACGAAAAACGATGCCTCCACCAAAGTTCAAAAAAGAATCTTAGGGAATAAAAATAGTTTCCCCTCCATGGAAAGAGTTACTAAAAATTATATACTGTACAATGTTTATAAAAGTCAGTGATACTGTTGAAATCGAACCTTAAAGAAAACTTGTCCTCCAGGAACATTCTTTAAAATGGTTTCTAGACCTAACTTTAAAGCTGCTGTAGAAGGTGTCCATTGAGCGAGAGCTCTTAGAGACCCTAAGTTTTCATGACGCAATTTTGTCGTAATTTCCATCGAACTCTAAAAAAAGAATATAAAATAGGATTATTTGTAAACAAAGCAACTTCATGACTACTTATTTATTGTATTTTCTTATAGGAAAAGCTACTGACTGCGAATTTATAACTTTAGTACCAAATTATCTATCTTTGCATGTATTTTACTTCATATAAATCTCTCCCCCCAAAATTGTATTGTCTTAAATTTGAATCTAAATTCAGAATAGCAACAATTAACCTCAACCACGATTAAACAATTACTTCAAAGTTGAAAGGGAACTTTCCCAAGTGATCTCCTTCAACGCCTGCTTCGAATATTTGCCAAGAGGAACTTGGATCAGTAACTGTGAGGGAAGCGGAGCCCTTCAATGATTCTTCTCTCGACACTCCGTAAGACTCGATGGTCAGTAATTTTGGACCAGACCAAATTCTGGAGGACAGTGAGAATGCATCGGAGTTATAAGTCAATTTGGCATTCAATCGCCCCAACTCCGGAAATGCTTCAGTAACCAACCGAACCTAAAACAAAAAATAAAAATAGTGTTTCAGTAACCTATTACACCTAAAACAAAGAAAAATATTGTTTCAGAAACCAACAGAGAATCTACAATAGAGAAAAAGAAATATTGTGTACAAGTAATGAAAGGATTTAAATTTACATACACCAAATCATGCAAATTGTGATTTTCATCATTTTAACTTTTATTATCGTAACTTTTATTATGTTTTATTATGTTTTATACATTATTATTATGTTTTTTTTATGTTTTCGAGTCCTTTACCTCTGCCGAGTTGCTAAAATGGGGATCATCGACATCAAAAATATACGATCGTTTTGCTTTCAAATTTAATTTGACTTCTCCCGTTGAAGGAATTTTCAGACGTCCCAAAGTGGTCACAATTATGAGTTCCTTCTCCCATGGGTTATTAGTGCCTCTGTCTTTTGTCAAATGTCTGTAGGGAAGGCCTTCATATAAATAGAAAATGAACGGATATTTATCAAGGGTTACTTTTGCTAAAAAAGAATTAGAGAATTGCTAATTAAAATACCAAGAATAAAGCAAAAGTACATTCAAAATAAACCTTCTAAATTTAGAACTTATAACTTCTTTTTGAGGGTGCATTCTATAAGAAGTTTTTCCTTCTTTTGGGTATCAAAGCTTCTCGTCAGATGATACAATAACTTCTTTTAATGATGAATAACTTCTTTAGATAGAAGAAATCGTCTTCGAAACTTCTTTTTGGAGTGATTTGAGACAAAAAGATAATATTTCTATGTATAGAATAGAAGGTTGCGGGAAATCTTTGTTTTCTGTGTCAGTAAAGGATTTATAAGAAACACACGCTTCCAACCTATTTTAAGGTCTTTATCAGGTGCGAGGTTAGGTCCAAAGTGTGTTTCGAATACTTCATTTTTTAGCGTGGCTTCATTCCATTAATTCAATTTCTCGTGATTGACAATATTCACATAAGTTAGAACATCAATTATACTTTTCAGCCATTTTTCAATATTGTTTCAAAATAGGGATTAACCTTTTTTAATTTTAATTTTCAGGTTTGCGTCAATGATAGGTTTTTTTATGAGATTACTACCGTACGGAAGGGAGATTAGTGCCAAGGTTGTGCCTTCATAGAGGCACTCCCAGAAATGAATATATTATTCCTTAACAAACAAAACTACTGATAATTGATTGATTAACAATCAATGTAGTTTGCATTACAGTTTGGTCGAAATCTAGTGATTATTTGAATTACAGTAAATTCCTACTCATACACGCCCGTATAAACATGGCTATCGGACGGTTCCGCACATCTTTTATTCCAGCCTTCACCCAACTGGCTGACTGACTGAATCAAATCTAAAATAAACCCTTTTTCTTTACGAAATGATTTTCTCATTTTTATCCAACTTAAACATCATAAAACACCAGAAAAAGCGGGAAAGACTGAAAGGCTTGCATTGAAAGCTCCACAATTTACGTTTTCAGCCCCAACTTTATCTTCGAAACGAAATGGATACCAACTTATGATAAAAACTTCGGATCAATGAAAGAAAGCCACTCCCAAAAGTTTCTAGTAAACAATGTCACCCCCGAATTGTGTCAATGAAAGAAAGACACCCCCGACCCGTTTGGGGGTGGCTTTCTTTCATTGATCCGTTAGCCTTTATAAGGCTAACTTATAATGCTAACTAACGAAAATATCACGACCTAACCTAACCAATCGTTAGGTCAATTGTACACCCTTGACGATTGGTTAAGTTACTGTAGGTCGTAATATTTTCGTTAGTTAGCCTTATAACTAACTACCTACCTTAATAACTTACAGATCAATGAAAGAAAGCCACCCCCGACCCGTTTGGGGGTGGCTTTCTTTCATTGATCCAAAACTTCTATGTAGGAATAAAATATGTGGAAAAAATACTGAAATTTACAAATTTAGAAAAAAATTATAATTGGTCGGGTAAATGCTCCTGCCAATAAAAAATGTGTACCAAATATATTGCCATTCCACTTGGTCTGTTACTATTTCTTTTTATTGACTATTATTTTTACAACCAATTATGAATTCTTGTTGAATTTTAAAATTTTTATTAGTAGTTTTACGCAGAGATTTTATACCCTCGACGAATTTCTTCCCACAGTCGTTCAAAACAGGAATATATGAACGAATATTTACCTCTTATTTTCAGTTTCATCCATCTTTAGTCTGAGAGTGAAATCCCATCCTAGCAAGTACGTATTGTTTGCTCCGATATCAGCTGAAAGGACGATATTTCCAATTGCCAAAGACCACGGAATATATTCGGAAGAAGCTTCTCCACTCATCGTGTAATAGTTATCGGTTGGTGTACTTAGAGCTACCTTTAAAAAAATTAATAATAACAATTAATGAGGAGTACCAGAAATTAACCAGATTAACGGCGATTAACCAGACGAACGTGCGCTACCATTGCACTAACTCCTGCGTGGAAGATTATTAACCAGCACTATCGCGAGTCGAGCCCCCAACTTCAGTGTCTTTGATTCGCTTATAGAGAAACGGTGTTACTACTATTTAGTCAGGAATCAGAAACTGGCATACGGGTCAGACCGGACTAATGCAACCCGTTTTGCTAAGTTCTGGATTATTATTAACTAGTATAATCAGGGTTCGAACCCCCGACCTCAATATTAAAGGATTTTAAAATAAGTGAATGTAGAATAAGCATTTACAGAGGGCTGACAAAAGTAAATAGACACCTTTTTTTTCATAGTTTTTGATTTGCTAATAAGAGTTAATAAATAATAAGAGATTTATTGAATCAATATATTTAGAAAGGTGTTACAGTGGTGTTAGAATGGTGTTACAGTGGTGTTAGAATGGTGTTACAGTGGTGTTAGAATGGTGGTGTTTTCCCCTTCAAATTATGTAAAGCTGACATACGTTCTGACATTCCAATGATGAACTTTGCCATTTGTTCTTAAGGACAATCATCGTGGTTGTCTATTTACTTATGTCAACCCCCTGTACAAAACTTACGTTTTTATTCAATACAGTTTTTTGTCATACATTTTATCAGTAATAGAAAGGAAGATTAAAAAACAGATAATTTTATATCCATTTCTACGCAGAAAAACTTAACTACATGGTCAAGTATTTGATAATAAATTCAAATGGTCAATCCAACCATGCTTATTTTTTGATTAACAAGTACAAAACGATGAATTAATCAAATAAGTTGGTTGTCGTATGGTTGGGTCGTTGCAACGACTAATTTCTGTGTATTTAGTTTCTATTACTAAATTTCCATAATAATAATAATAATAATATATACAGGGTGTTCTAAAATTACCTAGTAAACGTTTGTATGTCTGTCGATCAGTAGTCGGACGTTGTGAACAACGTGTTTTTTTTAAAGATATTGCGTTCATATAAAAGTTTACTATGTAATTTTAGAACACCTTGTATATATATATATATATATATATATATACAGGGTGTCCCGTAAGTCTGGACCCATAGGGAAAAATAATAAAATTACAAAATAGTCCAAAAATTTATTACATAATCTGTTCAAAGTGTCCGCTGTTGTGTCGCACACATAGTTGAAGACGCAATCTCCACTGCGACAGCACTTTCTGAATCACAGTCGCAGAAATTTCTTGACACGCCTCCACAATGCGTGCTTTAAGGTGGAAAATGTTCTGAAGTTTGACCTCGTACACTTTGGCTTTCAAGTGGCCCCACAAATAAAACTCCAGCGGAGTAAGATCATAATAAAAAAATAATAAAAATAATAATAATAAAAATAAAAAAAATATATTATAAATAAATTTTTGGACTATTTTGTAATTTTATTATTTTTTCCCTATGGGTCCAGACTTACGGGACACCCTGTATATATATATATATATATATATATATAATATATATATTATATATATATATATATATAATATATATATATATATATATATATATATATACGCAATACAACTCGCAACAAAACTGAAGAGACAATGAGACATTTCCAAGGGCTCATATTCCTTGCCGGATGTATAATAGTGCTCACGTAAAAATTGCAATTTTCCAATATATATATATATATATATATATATATATATATATATATATATATTACCTTGGCAAAGTGTTTTTGATTAAGAACTGCATCTCCGATTTTGCCTTGAATGCTGGCAGCCCACAGTTCAATACTTCCACTGACGTCTGCTCGGAGTTCCTGCCTGGGTCAGATGTCAAGAATTTGGGGTTAAACTGATTCCATTTTTAGATCGAATTATTTGTAAATAAAAAGCTTTTGTCTTATATTTAGGAGAATCCTCTCCACTTCCTGATTCATATAGGAATTATAATTAATATAATTAATATAATTATTAATATAATAATTAATATAATTAATATAATTATTCATATAATAATTAATATAATTAATATAATAATTAATATAATTAATATAATTATTAATATAATAATTAATATAATTATTAATATAATAATTACTATAATTAATATAATTATTAATATAATAATTAATATAATTGATATAATTATTAATATAATAAATAATTAATATAATAATTAATATAATTATAAATTATTCTCTCTAATATATTTATTTAATAAATTTATAAATTACAATTTGTAATTATCCGTTATTTCATTTACTTTATAAATTTGTTTAACCAATTTCTTTTGTATTATTTTTCCGTTGTTAAGTTAATCCATTTATTGTTTAATAAATTTAGTAAATATAAATTGTTTATGATCTTACTAATTGGGACATTGACTGTAATCTACATTAACCAGGGTTGGCAAAAACCCAGCAAAAAACCAGAAACCCAGCAAAAACCCAACTGGTTTTTTGCTGGGTGGTTGGGTTTTTGCTGGGTTTCTGGTTTTTTGCTGGGGTTTTTCCAACCCTGATATTAACTATATTTTAGCGGTGACTGAGACAATATTATCTTAATAATTTTTGTATTTTTATATTTACTCTTTGCTACAATTTCATTTTGGGAAATATTGTTTAAAACGTCTTTCGGATCTATACCAAAGTTTTTTTTAAACTTTTTGAAAAAAAAAAATACAGGGTGTCCCATAAGTTTAACTCATTTCCTTATTAGCCATTGCGTGTTATTCTACCTGCAACAAAAAAAAAAAGTCTCAAAACAAGACATCAATTTGAACATTTGTTTTAGTTCTAATTTATTACTTTTGTAAATTTAATTTAAAATAAATTGTCCTATGAGACCGGACTTATGGGACACCCTGTATATATATAAACTCGATAAAGAGGTCTAATTTTAGGTACGATACTTAAAAACTAAAATTTGAGGCAATATTCATTTCGTACCATGGCAAAAATCACTTTAATTCATTAAACGCATTTTATATACAGGGTGATTCATAAGTCTGTTACCACTGTAATGGTGACTAAAAAATAACTACAAACCACAGTAATCTGTGATGTTTTATTATTTGAGGTTATTTTTACACAATTACACATTGGAGATTAACAGTGGAAATTATTTCTTTTAAATCATTGACATTACGAGGTTTTGTTGTATATACCCTATCCTTC
>JAJOZX010002853.1:35000-60000 GCA_023014485.1 Bathynomus jamesi
ATGGTTAAGAACCTCTCTCACGACAACTAAAACTTAAATTCTTCTTGCAGAACACGTTCTTGCACACTTGTAAAAAAAAAAACTAAAACCATTTTCAGTACTTGTAAATCTCAAAAAGGTTTAGAAATACAGCGCTCTCCCAGAATAAAATGAACACCCCCATAAAGCAACGGAATGGACATGTGGCACCGTCCTCTTAAAACATGATATCTTTCAATTGAAGTTTCCATTCTGAAACAGGCAGGTTCTCATCTAAGCAGAGATGGGCAGTAATGTATTTGATAAATACTTAAATACATATTTAAATACAATTTGTATTTAAATACTGGATTTATAAATACATTTTTCAGGGTATTTAAATACATATTTAAATGCATTATTATTGATGTATTTTGTGATTATAAATAGATATTTTCAAATACATTTTTAAATACATTTGCAAAAAATCATGGATTTCTTTCCATTATTGGAGCACTCTGAAAAAAACTGACCATGTGTTCTTAGAGGGACGTCTTAATTCACAAGATTACAAATCCATCTTAGATGAGAACCTCCTGCCTTTGTTTTGGAATGAAAACTTCACCTGGAAGACATCATGTTTCAAGAAGACGGTGCCACATCTCCATTCCGTTGCTTTAGGAGGGTGTTCATTTTATTCTGGCAGGACGCTGTATTTTAATCCATTAAAAACACGACAGTTTCGAGCCTTACTTGAAGTGCACATCGATTAAATTTGCATTTTTAGAAATGTTGACCTCTTGCGCATAATGATTTTTTTAATTCAAACACGTTAAACGATTAACATCGTTTGTTAAAGAGAATTATTTTACATATTCAAATTAACAATTCAAAAAATTATCCTTATATTCAAATCACATCTGTTAAATACCTCCTAAAGAATGGTCGTTCATAAAACGTTCATAGATGTTTATTTTGAACGTTTATGACCCTTTTTTGAACGTACCTTTGTTTGGTTAAAAGCATAAAACTATAGTTTCAGTTACCTTTGAGGTAATATTTGTGGACTGGCGTGGTAAGAGTAAGGGCAACGGAGCTAACTGGAGTCGTGTCGAACAAAAACACTGCTTCATAATTCATAGTTTGTCTTTCAGTTGGGATTTGAACTCTGAACGTTGTTACTGCACGACCTAGCAAAACAGTTAACATTACTTGCAGCTTCGAATGAATAAAGAATGATTAACTTCTTTTTGAAATGTAAGATAATGATAGCGAAAAAATATAACAATTAAAAATAGTAAAAATAATCAGTTTGTGTGTAAGGAAAATTGATTTTACTTTTCCAAAATGGCGGCTTCCTAAGGATAAGCACTATTGTTTTGTCATCATATTTGTAATGAAGTAATGTACCAATTACCAAATTTGGGGTACACTGAGCCACGCCTACAAGACCTTCTACGGCCCAGTGTTTTCCGACTTTTGTTACCGATTGTATAAGCATGACTGTATGTGTTTTATATCGTTTGAAAGGCACAGAGTGCCCAAAACGTCTATACCCGATGGGAAATACATTTATTAATGGGACCATATCATAAATCTTCAAAATGTTCCCCATTCAGTTCAAAGCATGTTAATGATGTTAATGTCACTAATCAGTTAACATACTTTTCGTGAGTAGAGATTTTTCGAACCTTGTATTTCAAGTATAGTTTAAATGTTATATTAGAACATCCGATAATGATGATGATAATGACAATGACAATGATAATGATAATGATAATGATAAAGTTTATTGGCAGGAGACAAATCCCATAAAAATGTACAATATTCATCAAAATAATAAACGGTTAAAACATAAAAAGAAACGTTAATTTTAACATTAAAATATTTTTTTTAAGCTTTTAACGTTGGCAACGGGATAACGGTTCATCATTGTTTGATTATCTATTTACGAAACAGTTCGTCTCAACTTCATTCTTACCTGGAGTTTCTTCAGGACCTTCCAGTTGTACTAAGACAGGTTCGTAGCCTTTAGGAATGGCCATCTTAATGCCGTAAAAAGCGGGTTGGAGTATGAAGTTATTCAAAACCTCAAGTTTATCTGCGAATCTTCGATTTTCAGAAATTTCTGAACACAGTTTTACTGACTCGTCATCAAACATGCATCTCTCAGATAATCTGATTGGAAAGTAGTTATAATTTCAAAGTTACTTACATTATGGTTCATTTAGCTATCCTAGGAGTAGTTAACTTACTACAGTACTACTGTACTATGCCTACTACGCTATAGAAATTCAGCAAGAAATGAGACCTTTAGCGAACGTCATAAATGTTTTATTTAACGTTTAATTAAACATTTATTAGTGTTTTATTAAACGTTTATTATCGGTTTATAAGCGTTTTAATGGCGTTTTATGAATGTTTATGACGTTACTAAACGTTCCATTTCTTGCTGGGAACAGACTACAGTCAACTTTAACTAAAACGTTCCATTTCTTGCTTGGAACAGACTACAATCAACTTTAACTAAAACGTTCCATTTCTTGCTGGGAACAGACTACAGTCAACTTTAAAACGTTTCACTTCTTGCTAGGAACAGACTACAGTCAACTTTAACTAAAACGTTCCACTTCTTGCTGGGAACAGACTACAGTCAACTTTAACTAAAACGTTTCATTTCTTGCTGGGAACAGACGACAGTCAACTTTAACTACTGAAAATAAAAATTACTGTAATAATTTAAAATATAAAAATACCAACCTGTTATAACATTCCTACATGAATGTTTAATGAGTTATGACATTATAAACATTCATCGGTATCATGTAAGTTCGGTTTGTTTAACATTCACACATTCGAGCAGAAAATGGTTGTTTTTTTTTGCAATAATTATATACAAATAAAGATTACTTTTCAAGTTTGATAGGCTATGTAGCTGCAGAAGGAAGTTTACCGAGGAAGCAAAATCTATGAAAAACTACCGAAATTTTCAAAATTCAGAAAGAATTTATAAGTGGTTGAAAAAAATAATCTGACCTATAAAAACCAGTTGGTTATAAACATTCTGTATTTTTCCACCGACTTTATTTATTCGTGGCAAACGAATAAATAAAGCCTGTGGAAAATTTTAATCTTGTATACATTCTATTTACTACAAGTAAATACTCAAATAATGAATGTCATATTTTAAAAACAAATAATAATAATTAAAAGGAATCAGTGATAGAGATAAGACATTCACAAGATATAATGTTTACTTACTTCATTGGAAAAGGCTTGAGGTTGAGGAAAGTAATTTTTTCTCTTTGCCAAAGGTAATGCGGAAGAACGGCAGGACGCCGAAATTTCATGACAATGTCTTTTGGCTTAAAAAATAAAATAAGGAAAATGCTGGCTTTAAAAGCGATTTTTAAAGGACTTTGAATTGTACTTGGACAGTGAAAGGACTGTCTATTTACAAACAGACAGTAAAGAGAATCTCCACAATAACCGCTAAAGAATGACACCATAGTCCTGTACTGGACAATTTTCAAACTTCTTATTTTTGCGATTCGCATGTAGGGAAAATTTAGCATCAAACAAATTTAGGAAAAATGGACAGAAGTAGGATATTCCAAAGTAGTATTCCTTTATTACTTTTGATTTAATGATACAAGTGAATAAGTAATAACAGACGTATTGAATCATTATATTTAGAATCGTGTTGCTTTCTCCTTTGCATTAAGTAAAGCTGACACGTTCTCGCATTCCATTGATGAGTTTGGCCATTTGTTCTTTAGGACAATCATCGTGGTGGTTATTTATTTTTGTGAACAGTCTGTACTGTTTACTATATAGTGTACTGTGTACTACATAGTGTACTGCGTACTACATAGTCGTCTTTAGCTTTCCATCCAAATTATATATATAGCTACAAAAACCTAATTACAGTATTAATAAATTAATAAATCAATAATTGTCTAACAAAATAAATTAACTAATTCGTGAAAATTACTCCTACAATACATGATACTTCATAACAAAATTCCTCACCTTCGTTTCGTAGCTAAAACTCACAGGAAGATCAATCGACCATGAGTGTTTGGTTGATATATCAGAAAAGTCGTCGGAAAAATTATCGTGAACTGCTTCTTTAGGATCGATGACATCAGTCGTGGCCTTTTTATTATGTTTTGTAGATCGCCCAACCTTCATACTCGTCTCTAAAACGACTCCACCACTTTTGAGTTCAGCAACACACGCAAAAAAATTATAATTATTAATTAATTTATTAAAAAAAAAATACAGGGTGATTCACTCGCTGGTAGCTCCAGAGTATCGCTAATACGATACTCTGTGGCTACCAGCGAGTGAATCACCCTGTAGATAAGTTTTATTTGGTGAGTAAATAAAGTTGGATCTTATTATTACATTATTTTCTTCTTAAATTTTTTAGCTAAGTATTCATTAATATTTACAGAGTTACAGATGTTACAGGCTTACACAAAACCTAAGATCCACTCTAGGTTAGCCCAGGAAAGCAAAAAAAGGAAAAGATGTAAATGAAAGTAAAGAATATTGAAAAATCATACTATGCTTGCAATTATAAACGCGTAAAGCTTTCGCACAAAAATAGTAGTAGTAGTAGTAATAGTAGTAGTAGTAGTAGTAATAGTAGTAGTAGTAGTAGTAGTACAGAATAATCAAGATTATGCTTCTTCTTCCGCCATCCACTGCTGACAGGAAAAAGTGGTGAAAGAAGAGTTATAGGAAAGTAGGAAAAAGTATTATGAAAAGAATAACTTTTAGCGTTCTTCCATACTATGCGTACACTTTATATACGATGGAATATTTACGATGGATATTGGGGATATTTTGAGATATTCATGAATAAAATGTTACGCTACAGTTATACTAATAAAGGTTAGGAAGTGAAGAGGTGTAATGGGAGAGGAAATAAAAGATGTATTGAACAACTGATTGAGATGGAATAGAGTATAATGTTAAGAAAGGATATGTTATATCACCTTATGATTAGATCGATGCTTCCCCTTTCTTGGTCTTTGTAATGAGACATCAGAGAGTGAATACCGCTCAAGCTGGCTAATCGAAATGACAGGGGAATACCCCCGCTGGTCCCCATTTCAATGTTGTTGTCGATGAAGGGAAACAAATGAAATATCTGAGCAAAAAAAGTTACACATCAAAGTACTTAATCGCGCCAAAATCTATTCATTTACCGTTTTACGAAGATAAAAATATTTTCATATGTTTTAAAGATAAGATAAAGATAGCCTGGAAACTCAGTCCCCTCTATTTGGGAGTGAGAGTGCCCCAGGAGTCACCAGAGCCCGAGCATTGACAGGGTGAGTGGCGGACCCAACCCAACTCAGACGCCAGCAGCCAGCGAACACAAAGCCTCACCTCCCAGAGCCTGACACCAAGACCATTGAGTTACCGGGATCCCTCACATTTTTACCTCCACTTAAACACATGATACAGACCTCAGAATGGAAATTTGAGATGGTCAACTGAGACAAGGTTTCAGGAAATGTGTGCAAAAACCTAGCAATATTTCCATGATGGAAATGATAAACTGGGATACCGAAAAGCGACATGGAAATCTCAACGCTACTTCCAGACGATTGGAAATCTGCTGGAATTCTCGCTATGACCTAAAATTGGAACAAAAGAACATTTATTGCATATTTTTGAATTATTCATGTTAATAATAAAGGAAAACCCAAAACTAATCAATCTTTATTTAAAACATACAAGAAGCTATTGGGTTTCAAAGATGGGTTTCAAAGGAAAAAATTGCAGGCGTTTACGTGTTAAGGAAAATAATTACGTAACTTTTAATACAGTTTTTATAAGCTAATCGAAAGTGCTTAACCGTTTAAGGTCGTAATTTTTGGTAGGGTTAAGCTATGAATGCGTATATTTGAAACGCTACTAATTTGTACCAATCGTCCTGAGAGGGTTAATAATGTAAATAATCTTTCAATTTTTGGTAGGATTAAGCTATGAATGCGTGTATTTGAAACGCTACTAATTTGTACCAATCGTCCTGAGAGGGTTAATAATGTAAATAATCATTCAATTTTTGGTAGGATTAAGCTATGAATGCGTGTATTTGAAACGCTACTAATTTGTACCAATCGTCCTGAGAGGGTTAATAATGTAAATCTTTCAATTTTTGGTAGGATTAAGCTATGAATGCGTGTATTTGAAACGCTACTAATTTGTACCAATCGTCCTGAGAGGGTTAATAATGTAAATAATCATTCAATTTTTGGTAGGATTAAGCTATGAATGCGTGTATTTGAAACGCTACTAATTTGTACCAATCGTCCTGAGAGGGTTAATAATGTAAATAATCATTCAATTTTTGGTAGGATTAAGCTATGAATGCGTGTATTTGAAACGCTACTAATTTGTACCAATCGTCCTGAGAGGGTTAATAATGTAATAATCTTTCAATTTTTGGTAGGATTAAGCTATGAATGCGTGTATTTGAAACGCTACTAATTTGTACCAATCGTCCTGAGAGGGTTAATAATGTAAATAATCATTCAATTTTTGGTAGGATTAAGCTATGAATGCGTGTATTTGAAACGCTACTAATTTGTACCAATCGTCCTGAGAGGGTTAATAATGTAAATAATCTTTCAATTTTTGGTAGGATTAAGCTATGAATGCGTGTATTTGAAACGCTACTAATTTGTACCAATCGTCCTGAGAGGGTTAATAATGTAAATAATCATTCAATTTTTGGTAGGATTAAGCTATGAATGCGTGTATTTGAAACGCTACTAATTTGTACCAATCGTCCTAAGAGGGTTAATAATGTAAATAATCATTCAATTTTTGGTAGGATTAAGCTATGAATGCGTGTATTTGAAACGCTACTAATTGTACCAATCGTCCTGAGAGGGTTAATAATGTAAATAATCTTTCAATTTTTGGTAGGATTAAGCTATGAATGCGTGTATTTGAAACGCTACTAATTTGTACCAATCGTCCTGAGAGGGTTAATAATGTAAATAATCTTTCATAACAGTACATATAATTTCTAGTTATAATTTCAAATGAAATTTAATTGTTTTTAATGCATATTATTGTTAGATTAAGTAATAAAATTTTACCTCTTGTACAAATGCTTTGACAGCGTTTTGATCAATTTGTCTCTTCCCTCTCCAGAAATGTTCCACGGTGTTTTGAAAAGTGTTCCATAGATTATTTGTTGTCTGTGTCATCAGGTTCCATGTGTTCCTCAATCCAGGAATGGCCCATAAAGCACGTTCTAATCCGGTAAATCGAAGCGTTGCCTACAAAAACAATTTTTTATAACGATGATTTATTCCAAATTAAGAGCAAGTCCAAATCAATGCGTGACATTCTGTGTTTGAAACTGCAGTTAACCATAAACCAACAATGTCCTCGCGTTTATTGCGGTTTTGTCTTATACACTGACTCTCTTTAACACAACTTAATCTAAACTAGCGCAAACTAACAGAAAATAGCCTAACCTAACCCAACACAACATACCTTAACCGAATTTCTCCAAACCAAAGTTGGGGACGTTTCGATAATTTTGACCTGTCTGTAATTTGGGGCAGTCCCCCTTTTAACAAGCCTATGATTAACTGGCCAATTAACTAATTCATATCAGGACACCTTACTACGTGAATTAAAATGTTAAAAATGTTAAATAAACGTTTTTAATTTTTGTAATGATGCTTCGCTAACTTGTATTATCATATATTTACACCCTAAAATCTATATAGTTACATTAACCAAAATTGTTATCAAATAAGCTCCGACTCATTAAGTAATTCAAATTACATCACTTGGATAATTCTGAAAAATAAATAGTCAAATAGTCCTTATTTTCGAAACTACTAAAATAAAATAATTTTTAATTATGACGGGAACCACTAATTTAGGTATTTTTACAGATCATTACTATAGTCTATTTTCAACCCACAACCAGATATTCCCTTCGTAAATGAATTTAACAAATTTTCCCGTGTTAAAATGTATTATTTTACGAAACTTACGATATAATTAAGAATAAAATTATAGAAATGATTTACTTCTATACACATAAATCAGGAATACATGAATGAGGAAGCTGTATTTAGGAAGATAGGTAATAGGAAATTACTTACAATATAACATATAAAACCCAGTTTATATACCCCATTTGGTTGATCCAGTCTCTCGATACGCTAACAAACTAATTTAACCTAACCTAACCTAATTAATCCCCCAAAACTTTTCATTTAAATATTACGTCTATAATAATAATAATAATAATAAAATAATAATAATAATAATAGGGGTTGTTTGACCTCCGTCGTAACATTTAAGGTTATATGACCGGGGGGGGGGGGACGACAGCTTTACATGGGGTCCGAATTACTCTCTCCGCGATGAAAAGCCCCTCAACTGTTGAAATATGAGGTCCGACCTCAGACGCGAGCTCAGTACCTTTAAATTAACATCCCAGTACCTTACCACAAGGCTACCCTGGCGGGTTAAACGTCTATAAGTGTTTGTAAACGATCATTATTTGAAGGAGGTTAACGTGACCTATACGCACCTCCACGACATCGTAAGGAACTCCATCGTGATAGAGAGTCACTCTCAACAGAAGAGACCTCGGAGCGGGTGAGGCTCTTCCCCAGATAAACTCCAGTGTTCCAGTGAGAGACGTCCTTGGATCGAGGATCCAGTTGCGCTCGAGGTGTCGCGAGTGTTGGCGAAGGTCGTAGTAAACGGGATCGGGGGCGTTCATAATGTTGGGAATGTCTTCGAGCTCAAGGCGGAGGTCGATGAGGGTGGGGTCGGTGGATGAGAGGACCGATTGAATGTAACTCCAGGAGAAGGAGGACACTGAAATCACCAATAGTTTGTGAGAGCATAAGTGCCATGTGTTTTACGTTATATTTTTGGAGGGTTGCCATCAGAGAGCATATATATATATATATATATATTAATATTATATATATATATATTATATTATATATTATATATATATATATATATATGTGTGTGTGTGTGTGGTGTGTGTGTGTGTGTGTGTGTGTGTGTGTGTGCCTGTCATTATTAAATGTACATTAATATATTACAAAAAAAATCTTTCTTTCTCTCTCTCTTTATATATATAAGGGTCATGAGATTATGTACCGCTGACCTTGTTTTGAATAATTTTCTGTATCGGGGTCGAACAAGGTTTGTAGCGAGGGAATAAGCGATGGTCTTCCTGGTAAACATTTCACGATGCCTTTGAATGCAGCGATTCGAATCTCGGGGTCAGATGGGCTTTCTAGAGCCAGCTGTTGAAGTTCTAAGACACCCTTATCAAGTAAGGAGAAAAGATTATTCATATCTACACAAGATCTCAATATTTCTTTTAATATTTAATATTTAAATTTAACATATGCAAGGTCAAAAGTGGTCATTGAGGTCATTAAGGTCATTAAGTTGAATCCAAGAAAAGTTTATACATATTTAGTGTTTCTGCTTCATACAAATTCCACAGACTTTTTGTGAGCTTGAGCAAAAATAATCAGATATTGGAATGGAGTAAAATGGAGATGCAGTGCCAGTGCCTCCGAGAACCTAATAAAATGTGGATTCTGAAACCATTAAAATTTTTGTTCTTACGTTCAAGTTACGAACTCACAAATCTCTTTCGTACGCACTCAGAAACAAGCTTTTGGTTGGAACAACCAGATTATTATTTGACAACCATAAACGTGGTTAAATGAACTATTTGGACTGGTGGTTAAATATCTGACCATGTATTTTGGTTTTTTTGCTAGATACTTATTACCGTGCACACTTATTAAAAATACTTATTTCTCATCGGTTTTTAAAAACCTTTTTAAGGTTTTAAAGAGGTTATTAAGCTCGAATATTTAAAATTGGCTTAAACCTTCCAAGGAGCTGTGGAAAAAGGTGATGAGTAAATGACATTATCTTTACGGGAGTATCGCAATCCAGGGTTCGAAGAGACATCATTGCAGCCACTTGAACTCCGACGTCTTCTGTGGCGAAACAAGGTCTCAAAGACGCTACGAAACTTGAGGGTCTCACGCTCAGCGCACCCACGGCATGGAGAATTCGAGTAGCCTGAAATTCAAAGCCAAATACCAGTAACCTACGATGCACACATGAGTTTAATTCTTAGTATAATTTCATTGTGATAACATAACCACCACCCATTATGGGGTATTATTGGGATATTTCCAAAAGACTTTTACGCGGATGACAAAAAAAAAATTCAAAATAAGCTTACTTCTTCCGCATTGCCATTGGCACACGCTTCTTCGGGAGTTATGAGAGCAGCTGCTCTTATCACAGTGTCTTCGAAAAGATTCGGAGAGAGAATCCTTAACTTCTGCAGAAGGTTAGTTACTCCTGGAAGACCGCTACTTCCAGCTACAAGCATCATCTCCATTACCTAAAAAATTTAATAAAGACAAAACCGAAACATCAAAAAATGAGCTTAACTATTATATCATTTGAAAAATAAGTTTCTTCACACGTTTACTTGCACGAAATAATGATCTTACGTACCCACTTTTAAATATTTTAAATATACAGGGTATACCATAAATCAAGCATTATAGTAATTTTATTTATATTATACAAGACGGCCACAAAGTCTGCAATCAATTAAAAATGTAGTTTATAACTGCTTGAAACGTATCTATGATAATGCCAGAATTTGTAACCATCTTTTATTTTACTTATTTATATTATACAGGGTGTCCCATAAGTCTGGAACCATAGGGTAAAATAAGTAATTCATGTTTTTCCGTTTATGCAAGTGCCCATGATGTCTTTGAGTAAGGAAGAACGCATCCAGGTAATTCTGCTCGTAGGAAATCGGAGTCAGAGGGAGGTCGCTGAGGAATTTAACAGATTGCATCCGGACCGCGCGCCGATAGCAGACAGCTGTGTCGGCAAACTTGTAGCAAAGTTCAGGGAAACGGGATCCATAGGAGATGAACCACGCAGTGGACCTCCGAGGACATCCACCGACGATGACACAGCCGCTACCATCCTCGCTCATTTCACAAACAGTCCCCAAAAGTCTCTTCGGCGTTTTTATTGCCATTTTTATCATTTTGCCCTATGGTTCCAGACTTACGGGACACCCTGTATATTTATTAAATAAATGGCACCCTCAGTAAAATGGCACATTTTCAGTAAACAAAGACCTGGAAAAATAAATTAAAAAAAGGTGAATTTCCATATGAGACTCGACTTATGGTACACCCTATAGTGTCATTCTTCCTCTCACCTTTTCCATTTTATGTATGTTATCTCTTTGAAGAAAGAAGTCAGATGAGACAGGGTAATTTGGATTTAGGTTCGGTTCAGCTAAATTTGAAATTGCGACTGTTATCAAAGGATTGGCGAAGCCGGGAAGTAAATCCAGTCCTTCATCCACGATAAGCTTAAAAGAGGAAAGGAAGCATAGGTGATTCTTTCCGTTTGTAACGGAATTAACTGTGTGTGTGTGTGTGTGTGTGTGTGTGTGTGTGTGTGTGTGTGTGTGTGTGTGTGTATAAGGGTCATGAAATGATTCCATATAAAGTAGGAGAAATAAACTTCTGCTAACAAATTTTAAAAATGAAAGGTATAAGAGAGAGAGAGAGAGAGAGAGAGAGAGAGAGAGAGAGAGAGAGAGAGAGTTAAAGGTTAACAAAATCGGGATTTTTGTTCTGTTGTTGAATATAGTAGTTAATATTCTATTACGTTTATAGTACTCATCACTACATATAATTAACTAATCCAGAATTAAAGACAATATTTAATTAATTACAGAGTAAATAATTAATACTAACTAAATAAGTGACAAACTCCTACCATCATCTGGTCATGGACGAAACTCAAAAATCTTGGACCTCCAACAAGGGCTGCTGAGAAAGCTACGCTTCGTCTACAGGGAATAAATAAATGAAAAACTTATATTTACAGTTGAAATCAATGAAAGGAATAAAGTACATAGGTAAAGCTAAGGTTTATAAATGACATTTACATGATTAGTAAAGATTATTGAGGGCTACGTCATGGCCAGTGTCGTAACACCGCT
The DNA here is from genome assembly GCA_023014485.1 of Bathynomus jamesi. Classification (NCBI taxonomy): domain Eukaryota; kingdom Metazoa; phylum Arthropoda; class Malacostraca; order Isopoda; family Cirolanidae; genus Bathynomus; species Bathynomus jamesi. The sequence continues at coordinate 47,053 of JAJOZX010002853.1, forward strand.
TCCCACTGATCTACGAAGTTAAATGGCATCGGGTCTGGGTAGTAGTTTGATGGAGGACTATCCTCTGCGTCCAGATTATGTAGTGACCCGTGGTTCGGATCTCACGTAGACTTGTAGATCCCCTCTGTCATATGACCTTAGATGTTGCGACGGAGGTTAAACAACCATGTCAAATAAACAAAACTTATTAACATTATCCATAAAATGTGGGGTAGATTATGTACATATTAACCGTTTATTAGTAACTGGTCATTAATGTTAGTTGTATTTGCCCTATACTTCCATGCCTGCTAGTAGATTCAAACTTTTTGGAGTGTAATTTGGATGCTGAAATTTCTTTGTTACTGATATTATCTATACCCCCTTAACAGGCAGTGTCCCAAGCCCATTTTGAGAAACAGAAAAAGAAAACAATATAGATCCCCCCCCACCCTGTTTATAATTTCTCTGCATGGCGTCACTTCGGTCTTTACATCTTTTTTTTTCTTTGTCCGGGTGGACACCTTATCGCCAGTCTCAGCGAGCTCCCTTGTCCGAAGGATACAAAAAGAAAACAACCAAGTAACCAAACCCCAGCATCATTCGCCTACCTTATGTTAGAGGGACACGGGTATTTCAGAACATTAGGAGGGTTCCTCGCTCTGCTAAGAGCGTAGAACACGTCTGCGGAAAGGAGGAGACTAGCTTTTGTTAAATGGTCTCTTGAGGTGGAACACAACTGATTCAAAACATTTTCCAACTCGTCATTTTCAACGACTGTAAATTAAAAGAATATTGCTGTTATTGAATAATGTGTAAATCAATAACTGAAGTTCAGATTGGATCACACTGAAAAACTATACGGTAAATATTAAACTACGAGTAATATTACCTAATTCCCAACACTTTCGTCACTCTCAAAAGCTACTCTGAAACTCTAAAGTGCTTCAACTTCCTCTAAAACTGTGAATCACTCTTTCAAACTACTCTTTAAAAGGGTGAAACTCTGAAAGGAATTCTTCAACATTTCATTTTGTTCTTGAAAAACATATTTACCTTCCTTCTCACGACTGAGAAAAGGTTCCAAAATAAGATCTGTGTTTTCCGTAGCTTCACTTATACCTACAAAGGGAGAAAAAATACTTAACGTTAGACAACAGATTAACTATTAACCAGATAGGTCACTGTCATACAAATAAATTAACTAGTAACCAGCTGTTGCTAAGGACTTTTCGAAAGAATCGCCAGATTATTTACGATTCCATCCGCACAATCATTGTACAAGTACCAGAGATTTCATTTCTGCCTGAATTAAAGATTAATCATTTCTTGAAAATGTCCCAAGCAACGCCTGATTGCTTGACAAAACCTAACCCTATTTATCTGGTTGGTTTGTAATCTGTGGTAAACCTCAAAATACCCTAATGCACATACTTACTTTTAAATATTTTTTAATGTAGTTATTATACAAATTTTATTCATATACAAGCAAGACCCAGGAGAGGAATCACGGGCTCTGGTGCTACTTTTGACTCTGAGCCCCTTTACCCCCGATCACCTCCTTCTCTATTTCCCAACCTGGACTCCCCTAAGGCCCTGGCTGTGGTGCTTTGATACCTCATGCAAACCCACCTCCCCCGGGCCCTGTATGCAAGGAAAGACTATTTGCGTTCTTTAACATTTTGTTTTACATAGATGGAAAACGTTACATTAAAAAAGTAGGAGCTAGTGACATTTCATCGGCAAGTATTTTTGCGTTAGGATTAAATTAGTTATATTAGGTTAGCATAAGTTAAGTTAGTCTTAGTTAGACTGATGGAATTCCCCGTCAATGAAATGTCTATAGTCCGAGAAGAAGACTTATCAAATACAAGACATTTTCAGAACCTTTAATTTAATCATTCTTCCTCACATCAAAGCCGAAATTTAACATTTGTAGGAACTTTCGTTTTGAATGTGTGACTTTTCAATCTTTCGTAAGTACAAAAACACACTTCGTGTCACCTACTTTCATACACTTCGGCCTCGATCGGTGTTTGATTCTTAAGTTCGATGTTCGATTTCACTACTAAATGAATTTCAGAGCTTTGGGAAAATCTTTGGGCGACGTGAAGATCATCTCTGCATGTGATTTCCTTCAGTAACTGTTTACTGGGGTCTGTCCATTGGTAGAAGCACGATGACGTACTTCCACTCAAATCCACTCCCTTATAAAAGAGGTAGAATGAAATGGTTTAAGAAAATACCCCAAAAACTAGTTTGGATTTTGTAAAAAGTCATGATTCCTTTCACTTAAAGATATACTTCAAATCATACCCTTTACTGTATTATAGGTAAAGGAACATTCCTGGGCAAAACAAATGCCTTTCCAATGACATTTAGAACGTTAGCAAAGTTTAGGGTAAGAAAATGATAAATGGAACGAACCACATGAAAAAGAGGTAAGAAATGGATACTGTTTGTGACTTCGTTGGAAGCGTGTGAACACCTCGTCAAATCCCTTGTGACTTCCGTCACAGTACCATTTTTCATTATCGTTAACTCGCAAGTACCAAACAAATCCGTCTGCAAATAGATTCCTTAATTATCCTTAACTTTGTAAACACATTTATTTATAAACTTATAAAAAGAACTCTTTACTGGCTGATATTTTAACATGTCCCTAAATTTTTCGTAAGTATGACAAGTTAAGATTATGAACACATGTATAGTGAAACTTTTCTTCCACCAATGACTTAATCTATTAACATATACGTCATGAACATTGATAATACATATAATACCATTCCATTAATTTATACAATCGTGAAGGCCTTACCACCATGTGATAACTGTGAGGGTAATTATCTTTGTAAACAAAGAAAATGGAAGCCATTGACCTCAAATAGTTAAGATTCCAATCAAAATTTGCCTGTTTAGGTTTCAAAACGGAAGAAATCCTGCCTTGCAAAGTTCTCAAAACAAGGCTTCCTTCCGCGTCCAGAACCTTACAGATGTCAAAAGAGAGATTTATTGAGAAGTTTATAATTAAATTATAATTTATAATTTAATTGTAATAATTATACATAATGTAATTTAATGTTTCAGTAAGTCGAAATCAAACAAACAGATTCATATGTCACGATTAAATAAATGTCATTATTCTTCAGGATAAAGAACTAGAGAGGCATCATAATTACTAGGGAGTTTTCATGGTTTGACTTCGGGAACTTCTGAGCGCTGATCACGACAGTATCGACATCGGGTCTAGAAACTTTCAAGATCGCTCTTCCTTGATATAAACTCTGACTGTTATGAAGTACTGTGGTTTCGTGAAGAAACTTTGCTGTGAATCCAACCGCAACAATTTCCTCACTAGCTGCTTGTATCAAATATAATATATAATATATATAATATATATATATATATATATTAATATATATATATATATATATATATATATATATATATATATATATATATATATATATGGTGAATCAAAAGTCATGTTCAACAGGGAAATTCATACTGGGAATTCAAAAGTCTTGTCCCCAACGTAACTATATAATAAATACCTTTGGGACAGGACTTATGAATAACCCTTTATATATACTGTATATCTTATTCGACAGCTTCCCGTCGATCAGCGAAGTTAAAGTGATACTGGGTCTGGAGAGTAGCTGGATGGAGGACCGTCTTCTGCGTTCAGATTATGTAGCGACCCGTGGTTCTGTCCCCACGTAAAGCTGTAGGTCCTCTCTGTCATATGACTCTAGATGTTGCGAAGGAGGATAAACAACAAAAAGAAAATCTCATTGGATATGACTTTTGACTCACCCTGTAATATATATATATATATATATATATATATATATATATATATATATATATATATATATATATATATATACTGTATTATCGTAAAAGTATACAGTAACTCCCGGGTATTCCGACCCCACGGCGGTATTCCGACATTCCGTTATTCCGATTCTAGACCGCCGTATTGCCCCAGCCTAATACGACTCATCCTTATTGTTTGGATTTACATGTACTATACTTATTTTATACTTATATTTTTTTTTATTATCATCATCATTATCATTTTACTTCTTTTCATCTTTCACCTCTCTCCTATTTTCTCCGACTATTTTTCTGACTTGTCGGCAGTGGCCGGCGGATGATGATGGTGAGTCTTTTTTCTCTTTTTCTGAATGAATGTTAACCCACGAGTGATAGGTGTTCCTCCTTACTTAACCCCTTATTCTCTTCTCTTCTCTTAACCCCCTACTCTTTCCTTTCTCTCGGGCTAACCTTAGAGTGAATCTTAGGGTCTTTGTTAGCCTTAGCTTCTATAGATCTGTAGATTACTACTATAATTCACTGAAAATGTGTCTGTCTGTGTGTCGGTCCGTCTGTCCGCAAAAAATCTTTTACGCTTCTGAACCGACTTCGACCAAACTTCGTATGGTGCATGGGGGTGATGAGTAATGAAACGAAAATATATGTGTGACCAGCCCCCATCCCCGACCCACTCAACACTACCAATTACTGGGCCCGAAGGCCCCAGCACCGCGATAAAACTATAAGAACGCAGCCATGAAAATCTTGAGCTTTACATTGTGTCAAGATTTGTGAAGCTTAAGATTTTCATGACTATAGTTTTATTGACCAAATAATTGAACCCCCAATTACTGTAGGTTCAATTATTTGGTCAATAAAACTATAGAAAAGAACGCAGTCATGAAAATCTTGAGCTTCACATTGTCGCCCGTAATAATAATACTAAAAAAGAAAATTTGTTGCTACATTTTTCAAAGACCCCAGCACCGAGGTCTAGCCGGTATGCTATGTAACGGATTATAATTCTACGCATCGGCATATTTACCTAAAAAAAACTCGTATGTGTCAGTTCGTCTGTCTGTCTGTCTGTCTGTCCGTCTCCTTTTCAGATCCAAACGGTTGGACCGATTTTCAGAAAACTTGGTAACAACACCCTCTGGAATCCCTGGAGTGTTTTAGCAATTTTTTTTTCAGATCGGGTGCCCCCACCACAAAAAAAAAAATTATCCCAATTTATCCCCCCAAAAATTTATATGCTAAAACACAAAGCACTTAAATTTCAAGATTTTGGCCCATTGGTTTTTGAATGTAAAACTACAAATTTTGATGGTTGCTTCCTTTCGTGAATTTGTTGATCTGCTGACTATTTTGGCTATGAGAAAAGTATAAAATTTTATAGAAACGTGGACTGGTGACCTTCCCTATCATTAAAGTCTACAGGTAAATAAAGTCCCAACACGCTTCTAGTTTCATAAACTTTCGTTGAATGAAGAAAATCAAGTAATTGAACAAATTTAGAAAATAATGCAGACATCAAATATTTTCAGCTGCGCATCGGAAGCCATGATAGATAGGTGAAAAAAAATGTGACAAGTTGTATTTGAAATCTAACTGCTTCGTGAGCTTCAAGTAAAATCCGTGAAGCTGCACTTAAAATTTAAGTGATTCGTGAGTTAATTGTAAATATTAAACTCTAACTTGCTTAAAATTTCCGTAGAATTAAACATACGTTCCTTAAACAATATTTTGGATTATATCATAATTCTAACACATATTAGTACCATGACTGTACAGTAAATATGCATTACCAGAAAGGTAATAACAGCCTTCCGCAGGATCTAGCAAAATTATCCCGCCCGTAGGGCGGTTTTTATCTATATTTTTTTTCCTAGTAATATTAATATTAGATAATGTTTAGAATCAAAATATTAGTATCCTTATAAAAAGTATTGGAAACAATAGGAGTTTCGTAATAAACTGATGAACTCATAATAGCTTAAGGAAAGCCCCTGCTATTCCAATTTATCGGTACGCTATTTTTGCTAAAACCTGACACCCCCACCCCCCTGTAACGTTCCGTAAGGTGTGGGGTGTGGGGTAGGGGAAGTGTTACATAACATCTTAGGGGTAGTCTGGTCTAGTGTTACAGAACGACATTCCACGGGGGATCTGGGATGTCAAGTTTTAGCAAAAATAGCGTTTTTTAGCAAAAATAGCGTAATTTTTGAACGGCCCCTTAACTCGGATTAGCGTGGACTTACTGTATTATTAAGTAAACTGTTAAAGAGACCGATTAATAATAATATTTAAAAAACTAAATTCTTAAAACCTGTTTTCTTATACCTGTAAATGCTTTGATTTGGTTACACGCAAGGAAAATCAAAATAACTTGGTTGAGGTTCCTCATTTCCATCTCGAAGACATTCTGAAATAATTTAAAATAAAAGTCATTGTTTACTATTAATTTTTCATTGATTATTTTTTTTTACACTTATTCACCATGTATAAAGCAAGGACATGGTCGCATGGTAGGTTTAGTATATTTTTATGATACTGAAAATAGGTTTTGTTTATGCGTAGTCTTCGGAATTCTATGTCAAAATTACAGTTAAGTTACACAAAAGCAAGACTTAGAGACAGACAGACAGACAGACAGACAGACAGACAGACAGACAGATTGATCAAATTCTCATGGAAAGAGAAAATAATGTAAATGCATTTTTCGGAATTTTTTTCAGCAATTTTTAGGATTTAATGGCGTACATGAGAATTACAGAAGTTACAAAACCTACCGGCTAACAAAGATCCTAAAGTCCACTCAAGGCAAGCCCAAGAAAAAAGAAAGCTAAGAGAGTGAATTAGAAAGGGAGAGATAACAATTGGAAAATAAATTTTCTTAGTTGAAAGTTTAAATAAGAGTATTTTGTCTTTGTCATCTTATGAATTAAGGATCAGAATCACAAATAAAAAATTTCGAAAAGCGCACTTACATTATTCTCCTTTTCACCCTCTTTATACCAAGCAAGCAAGCAAAGGAATACAACATCCAACGCATTTAAAGAAAGAGTCATTTATCTCAGTGCATGGAAGTATTGTACATTTTGTTGGACAAATAGCAAGGACAAATAAAAATTTTCAGTAATCAAGTGCTTTTGGTTTATGTTCTGATTACATTACTAAGTTCTACACTGTAAACAGTAAAGTTCCATATGACATAAAACTTTTAAATCGTTTGGTTCTGTATGACATGTCAAAATGGGTTAAGGAAAGGTTCTTCTCAGAATTAGGTTCCAAATTTATAACCGCATAAACACTAACTGGAAATGTAGTGGCTCTTTTTGACTCTATATATCATAAGGCTGTACCAAAAAGGAAACCTACACGGTTATTGTACGAACCATCTATTACTTGGAACGTTAAACTTATAAAAAGCCTATTTAGATCTATAGCAACCTGCCTGCAGCAGCAAAACAATCGTCTACGCCTGTAAACACGATATTCTCTGAAAGTCGCAAATGCATGGAAGAACTGTGCCTGAACCATAAAACCAGTCTCAAAAAGTAATCATACGAGAGAGCAACGCAAATCCAAGGGTCTTGGGGGTCTACTGACTTTACTACCAAACCAATAAAACGAGGCACTTTGCCAGATGTCAGAAGCAGCTTCCATATCAAATTGAGAGATCTTCCTGACCGATGAGAACAACTTTACAGGAAGAAGGACGAAATCAGAAAATAATGACAGTTGAGACTCGAAGTTACAACTTATATGACCTACCATTAGCCAAAAAGCAGCTGGGACAATAAAAACTTGCAGTAAATCTTTAAAAAAATTCTTCTCACAAAGAATCTCAAATGCCTCGAAGGAAGATAAAAGAAACATTTCAATCAAATCACTCGGTCTTCGTTGGCCTTCGAAGTCTAAGAGCTCTTTCCGTTAGTTTCCGTCTGTAGCCTATTTCGGTGTCCGTTTTTAACCCTTATACCCTTAGTGTAATTTACCATGGTTATGAAATAAGGGTTAGTACTGCACACTCAAAGTATAAGTTCATACGATTTCGACTCCGAAACATTTCACGCCTTCTCATATAAGCAATTCGTTGTCATTCAATGTTATTCGATGCTTATTTCTTTGTATCATTGATATTTATTTCCTGTAATTCAATCACTGTATAATTGAAGCATTGTACTTTATTCAGTTATATTCTCCTGTACCATTTGAACATTGCGTTATTAAATATTGTTATTTATTGTAAACAGTTTAGGTTATTACAGTTAAACAAAAAACCATACAATATATCCTTTTCCTTGATCAATGATACGTGCAAAGTGATGACCCCCGCTAACAACAAATCAATAACTTTATTAATCATATCTGCAACTTATCTAACTACAGTATAGCCACAAGTTGCCAAACGCTATAAATCGATGACACTAAAGATACTGATACTCGAATGCTTTAAGAACTTTACTATTTACATTGTACCCACACACATTCATAAAAAAAGCATGGCCATTTAACCTCATGGGAACATCAAATGCAAGCAAATCTGTAGATCAATATACATATATCATAAAAATAATGAATAAAAATATATTTTACTCTACTTACCAAATTTTAACATAAATTCAGAAGGTCATTTTCTTCTTTTAATTATTATGTTAAATATGATTCTTGCGCAATCAACAATGAACATACAGAACCCTTAATTATGAAGAGTTATAAACGCTATTAAGAGAGATGGGAGATAAGCATCATGTCGAATTTTAAGGAGATCAGAGAAAGATTACTAAAGCAGTATTTACACGGTGGCATATACTGTATACACACGCACACATATATATACTAAACTTTTATGTAATAATTTTGTTTCACTTTTTATTTTCCAGCTTTTCAAAGAGAGAGAGAGAGAGAGAGAGAGAGAGAAAGAGAGAGAGAGGACGCATACGTACGTGTGCATATGTGTATGTCCGCATACACGTACGTATACGTATGCATATGTGTACGTGTTTTTAATAACATACTTTCTTTTAAGCATTTATTACTTTTGTATACCAATTATTGTTTACAATAAAACATTGGACATAAAGGTCACAGAAAACTAAATTATCTTCACTTCTTATCTTTCATCCCAGTAAATACTTAATTGTTTTGTAATCTTTTACTTTATTTTTAATGAACTATTCTAGAAAATTTGCGTTTTACTACAGAAGATCCTGTTTTTAACCCTTTCACCCCTGGGGTTTCCTACCTGCAACAACGTCCGGCAATACTTTTTTTGAGGTACCTCTTCGTGATAAAGGGGTTAAAATTGGATTTATATTTAATGGCAAGGAGTCTCTTGCAGTTTATCTACTTAGCACACCAAATGAACAAAGACTAAAGAGGTTACTTCGCTTCTGAGTTAAACTTTCAAAATCAAATAAAATTAATCCCCTTTGTTTTAGTAATCATTCTAGAGAATTCCTCGCACAATGTACAGAATGTATATCAATGTACAGAAGATCAAAATCTATAGGCATGTGATACCAAAAGCATTGGAATTTTAGTGTATCTTCAAAGACTGCTTAATTTACACTTTACTTTTATCTTTGGATGAACCATTCCCAGATCAAGAGACTCTTTAGGTTGTCGTTAGACGTAAAAGCGTAAAGATGTATTTGATTGCTATGAAACAGACATTATTTACTGTATTTATCGGGTGATTTTCTTTTTAAACATTTGACACTTTAAAAGGTTGGTACTTTTTATTAACCGAAATAAAAGCATGCAATTTTTACTGTACTTTCTCTACACATGGGGAATTAGTTTCCTAGCGCAAAACATGTTCTATATGATGTCCTCTCAGTTCCTTAACTGTTTGCACACGAACAACAAAATTTTGCAGTACTCTGGACAAAGTATCTGTTGAAATCTGATAAAATTTTTGTTCACTTGATGCTTTCAATTCTACTGTTATGTGTGGATTCTGTTTAAACACTTTATCTTTTAAATAACCCCACAGATAAAAGTCACAGGGGTTTAGATCTGGTGATGTTGATGGCCATGATATTCCTTCATCATAAACCGCAGGAAATCTGTTGGACAGGACTCTTCCGTCGAAAGTATCGTGAGCTGAGACTTGAGAGGACATTGTTCAATGCGGGATTTCTCCTGGGGTGACGTCCTTTTCCCAGTGACCCCGAATGTTGTTGGTCTGTGGCGGTTGTTCCGGTGATCCTTCCACTGAACCATTCGTGGGTGGGTGTTAACGTATTAATGCAGGATATTATTAATGACACGAAGATGGTAGCGTGAATTCATTTGTTATTTTTTTCTTCATATTATTTTTTCTTCAAACCTTAGCTAAATAACACTGGTTACCGTAACAATTTAAAAATACACCTTCAACTGTTTTTTCTTGGAACACAACAAAGTTATAGTGTGTAATCTTATGTTTGTTCACAGAATGGATTAAATTACACTTACGTTATATAATTAATTAATAAAGGGAAACAGGCCTTGATCGGAAATCAAATAGGCCTAAGGAAAAAGGAGAATATGGCCTAACGCGGGAAAAGAATAGACCTAACGAAATGGGACTATCTATTTGACAAGCTTAACTGATTTTTATATTTATTTTTTAAGCACTATTTGAACACTAGGACTATTTATGAATACAGGATTGGATGAACATATGGTGTTGCATCACGTGACGTATTCTTTCACACCCCATTGGTTGAATAAAACGGATCAATCCAAGAAAAAGCAACCCAAATCAATTTAGGGTGCTTTTTCTTGGATTGGTGTCGAACGAAGGTGCTTATTCTTGGATTGCTCTAAAATGGAGTTAAAATAGAGTTAATTGCTCTAAAATGGTTAACTGAATGCCCGGTTAGGTTAATTGTACGCCCTTGACGATTGGTTAGGTTAAGTCGTGATATTTTCGTTAGTTTTAACGAAAATTTCACGATTTAACCTAACCAGTCGTCAAGGGGATACAGTTGACCTAACGTGGCATTCAATTAACCTAACTGGGCATTCAATAATTTTACCGTAGGTTTCGATATATTTATAAATAAGTCCTGAAATGTAAAAACCATTCAGAAGTTTGAGGGCAAGATGACAGCATCAACTTTTCAAACTGAAGTGTTACCATTATTAGTTGAAGATCCATTGCCAGTAATAAATTGGTGTAACGGAAAAATTCTTATTAAAAAAGTGATGCTCTGTGCTAAGTGCGATCAAGCAATGACCTGGACAAAGTTTTCGAGGAATGTTGATGTTAAAATCCTTTAATTTGGATTGAGGTCGAACTGGGGTGCTGTTTCTTAGATTGGGGTCTAACTGGGGTGCTTTTTCTTAGATTGGGGACTTTGGGGTGCTTATTTTTGGATTGCTCCAACAAAACAACGTCACATGTTGCAGTAAGAACACATTGAGACCTGACTGGATGTTTTCGTGTGGGAAGTCACGTATTTTATCTCGAGTTACCTGAGACCCTACTTAGAATTTATAACCTAACTAACTTACGTTTTTTATTTATGTCAAAATTTAACTATATTCTATGTTATTAATAAATTCCCCATATTTTTCAAACCCAACAACATCACATAGAGCATGTTTTGCATTAGGGGACTAATTCCTCATGTGTAGAGAAGGTACAGTAAAATTGACATGCTTTTATATCAGTTAATAAAGAAAATACAAACCTTTTAAAGTGTCAGATGTTTAAAAAATCACCCGATATATTACTTAGTTAATAAAAGACATGAAACAAAAAGTGAATATGTAAATTATTTAAATACGTGCGGGGACTCGCGTGAGATCTTTGTTATTGAGATGAGTGTTTTTGGTATTCTTTTAAAAGCAGGAAATAACAGAATTATCAAGCACAATAGGACCTATATATATTCAACTCACGTTTTAAGACAGAAAAACTTTATAACTGGATAATAGAGGAAGAAATGGAGAGGAAACTTGGAACTAAATACTCGTATATTTAAAGGCAATTAAAAGTAAAATTATTGCATTTTTTTACCATATAAATTTTACATTTCTGACGAAACCTGACCATTTAACAATGTTCTTCCGACACTCCGACAGGCTTATTTCGTCACAAAGAGAGGAATTATTAACGTAACATGTACGGTATAGCTTTTTTAATATCGTTATTGTATGAGTAAAAGGAAAAAAGACTTATTGAAAAGTTAACCGAGTTAGACTATTTGGATCACCTGAAGATCAGGGTCCCCCAGCCTTCTTTAGTTAGCTTTATAAGGCTAACTAACGAAACTATCACAACCTAACCTAACCAATCATTAGGTCAACTGCATGCCCTTGACGATTGGTTAGGTTAGGTCGTGATATTTTCGTTAATTAGCCTTATAAAGCTAACTAAAGAAGGCTGGGGGCCCTGATCTTCAGGTAATCCGACTATTTTAAACTAGGTTATTTAAACTGTTGGCGTTTTAATTATAAGTCAATGACCAAAGCAGTTATAAGTCACAACAAAGTAACTATCCAGACATGGAATTATGCTTATCACGTTAATGTTTCACAACTTAACAGTAAAATAAGTTTGTTTCTGAGTAAAACAATTTAGGACAAATATTTAACATTTTTATTATTATATTTAGAATTATAGTTAGCATTTTATGTTAATATTACAATTTAACGAATGTCCAACTTCACCAAACTTTGAAACGGGTATAAAAAAAGTTATTATTAACAAAATATACGCCTTTAAACAAACTTATAAGTAACAATCACGAGCCTTTTGGAATCGTACACAAACAGCTTTGCACTGAAAAAGCATTCTACAAACTGTAAGAGATGATAAGACTGAATCCCTCAGAAAGGTTCGATTAGGTTCAGTCTCACAAAACACCGACAAAGGCGAGGAATAAATCCATTAAAATAAATCTTAAGAGCATTCATTGATCATTCGATGAGAGAATAACTGATTAAGATGATGATAACGCCTATCTTATCTGTCTTCTAAAGTTATTTATTTATAAAGCAAGGTTGTTACAGTTTTCAAAAGCCTTTTTTTTTTTAGTCTCCTCTTATTAATAACTTTTAAAGTAACACTTTTATGGAAATTTATATCTAAATATTTTATTATCTTTTAAAGTTTATTGCCCGTATGATATTCTCTTTATGCCCAAT
>JAJOZX010002853.1:62500-65000 GCA_023014485.1 Bathynomus jamesi
TTTCAAGGTTAATCATCGATACAATTTCGTTGATGCAGATACCGGAGTCCACACTCAAAATATCGAACGCTTGTGGGGATCAGCAAAGTGGAGGAACAAGCGTCACCGAGGAACGTCCCGACACCATCTTAAGACCTACCTGGCCGAGTTCATGTGGAGGAGCAAGCTACCCGCTAGTGTCGACCCATTCGACGGCATCCTGGAGGCCATCGCCGCGTTCATGCCACCCGAATAATATGATTAATGTTTGTTATTTTGAGAAATAAAAATAATTTAAGAAAAAAATAGTATATTTTTGTAAAAATGGCAACATGATAACACACATCTGTATTTGTGAAAAAGTTGGAAAATTAAATTAAAAAGTGGCGACAGATAACCCACAAGTACCTATATATATATATATATATATATATATATAGTGGCGGCTTAGGATTTTTGTTTAGGTGGTGGGGTTGAAATGCGGTTCTGAACCCAGTCTAAAAAATATACAACCCAACCCACAAAAATACTCGGTAATAAGTTTAATGTTTAGTGATTACTAATGTATTACAAGAACAGCTTATCTACAATTCGTTTAATGTTTAACCTAATCCGAAAAACACTTACTTGACAATAGAAATAATGAACAGCCAGTTTTTAGTTTACTGTCCAACCAAACTCAGCTATAAAAAGACTCCTCTTTGGTAATAAAATAACTAAAATTACATTTACAACTGCCATTCTTTAGCTTGCTGCTATTACTGTCAATCTGTGAAACGCTGTAAAATTACTGTACAGTGAATTACTGTAAATTATATCATTCTGATGAGGAATGAATTATGAAAAAATGTCCCAATGGATCGTGTCATCTCATAAGACCGCCAAACAAATTCTCTTCACTTCAAGAGGATTCGGCGATTTTTTTGTTTGTTTTTTTTTGCCAAAAATGTCAACAACTTTTTCGGCATCACTTCCACGATTGGAAATAACATCAATAGACTGGACGCGATCGTGACAGATTCAAGATGACCGCCAGGCATAAACGGATACGCAAATCTTGACAACTTTCAAGTAGATATCTTCGTCAATTTGTCAAATATTGTCCAACGTTTCATATCTCGGACTGTGGCTGGGGTATGGCGAAGAATCACTAAGAGCGCATAATAACTCATTTCATGCACTAAATGTGAAAGAAGACATTCTTAAGCATCGTAAATTGTGTAGCCAACAAACAAAACAGACGAGACAACCCCGAATTCACTCTGTCAAACTTAATTACCAAGATAACGCGCAGACTTAATTATCGGACTCCCCTAAAGCGATGGTTAGCCGTTAGAAATAAAAAACATTTGAAAAACAACGTCAATCGCATTGGTTTGTGTGAATGCTGGTCACAGTACAGAAACGAGCAGTCACGCAAAGGCACAATACGCGCACAATCTTACCACCCATAGAAATATATACATATGTACCCACCCTGAAAAGGTATGCACTAAACATTTACCTCCTGCACGCTTATCTGTTCGAGAAAGTGGTTAACTGAAACAGGAAGCATTATTGGAAATGCGAAACCCCTCTATTAATGGGGCTAAAAACCCCTAAACCCCTCCCCTGGATCCTCCACTGTGTGTGTATATATATATATATATATATATATATATATATATATATATATCGTTTTATTTACATCAATAACATATCTACAATCTCATCATCGTTTTGATATTTATTACGAAACGAAAAAGTCCCTCCTTAAAATTTGGTTTTCTTTTATTTATCGAAATTCTATTTCATTCGTACGCTTTGCACTTGCCTCTAGCGACGACAAGAATTAATTTTTATAATTAACAAATGAAATATAAATACAGTTGCTACAAAAAAAAATATTATTTTGGTTCATTTATTAAGTTAAAACATTCTTTTCTTGAGTAATGTGAATTACATATATATTCAAGAGCCCAGTAAAGCCTAAAGTTTAAGGGCCAAATTAAATAAAAAAAAATAAATAGTCGAGCTTCACAATTATTCATGTCATTGTAAAAATTGTAAAGTGTAAAAAGACTACTGTATTTATTTTATTATTAATAAAGGTTATTCAAAAATACATATCATTTACAAAAAATGTTAATTATGTTTGGTATCATCAAATTTCAAAACTATCATAGTAAACACTGCACTTGCTTAAAGATATTCTAGTAACTCTGCCAAACAAAACCTGAAGTATTTTCAGTCCTAGCTCTCATCATACTTACAAACATGACTAGAATCCTCTCAAACATTGATGTCAGAGTTTGGGAGTTTGATATTTTGGTATTTTTACCAAATAAATTTCCTTTTCAAATATTCTAACTCGCTCACAGTTCTTGCGTTAAACTCACATTTCGCTGATTTTCATTCAGTATCACTTGTTTTTGTTAAATTTGTACCTCGCTCACTCGCCTTTATAATAACATTTTATGTCAAACTAGCATTTATTATCATTTTCTTTTCATCAAACTTCCACTTCACTTACTAGCACTTA
>JAJOZX010002853.1:70000-72500 GCA_023014485.1 Bathynomus jamesi
GGTGGACATATTGAGCACGTTCTGTAAATAAAAGCTTTTGTTTTGCCTTTTTTTATTATTTTTCCTATGATGCCGGACTTATGGGACACCCTGTATATATATATATGTTACGCGTAATGTGGATAAGTGCCTAATGTGCGCATTAGAACTTTGCCTTAGGTTAGGTTACGTGTTTTCTGAAAAACCACTCAGAAAAACACAACCTAACCTAACCTAAGCAAAGTTCTAATGTCAACATTAGGCAATTAGCCACATTACGCATAACTTATATATATATATATATATATATATATATATTATATATAATATATAATATATATATTATATATATATATATATATATATATATATATTGATAAACTGCAAGTATCGATGTCGTCATAGAGGAACTAATCGAGAAGCATACAGAAAAAGAAGAAGATGACGCTATAGAAGCGATAAAGGCTAACTCAAAGTACTTCTATAATTTCGCAAAAAGAAAGTCGAAAAACTATGCGACTATCAGGCCTTTAAAAAATGAGAATAGTGATTTATCTGATGATCTAACAGAAGTAGCTGAAATATTAAAAGCTCAGTATGAATCATCTTTCAGTATCCCAAAAACTGACAAACTGATATGCGATAGAAACGCATTCTTTGAAGAAGAACCACAAGGGGAAAGTATAACGGATTTCGACTTTACGACGGAGGATATTGCACAAGTCATAGGGAAACTAAAAACACACTCAGCGGCAGGACCGGATAAATGGAATGCCACACTGATCAAAAACTGCAAGAATGCAATCGCTGAGCCCCTATACTGGATATGGAGACGATCATTAAACACGGGAGAAATACCGGGCATACTGAAGAGCGCGAACATCGTCCCAATATATAAAGGAGGAGATCGATCCGAGGCCAAAAACTATAGGCCAGTGTCGCTTACATCTCATCTCACCAAAATATTTGAAAGAATTGTTAGACAGAAAATCTATGACTTTTTGGAAACTCAGAAAAAATTCAATGATAACCAACACGGGTTTCGGTCAGGCAGATCATGCCTGTCACAACTAATGCAACACTACAACAACATTATTGATTCACTTGAAAGTAATGAAAACTATGATGTACTATACACAGACTTTGCTAAAGCGTTCGACAAGTGTGACCATGGAATCATAATACATAAACTGAAATATATGGGAATAACAGGAAAAGTAGGGAAATGGATATATAATTTCCTTAGTGAGCGGAGGCAAGTCGTTACAGTACAAGGAGTATCTTCATCAGAATCAGAGGTCCTCAGCTCAGTACCACAAGGAACGGTATTAGCTCCACTACTCTTCATAATCATGCTAACTGACATAGATGAGGACGTTACCAGAGACAGCACAGTAACATCCTTTGCAGATGACACAAAGATCAGTAGAAAAATACGAAAACCAGAAGACATAGGATCTCTACAAACCGACATAAACAAAATTTACAAGTGGACGGAAGACAACAATATGAAGTTTAACACCGAGAAATTTCAGCTATTACGGTACGGAAAAAGAGAAGACCTAAAGTCCATGGAATATTATACCCCAAATGGACAGGAAGTCCAGAGAAATTCCAGAGCAAAAGATTTAGGGGTTGTAATGACAGATGATGCGAAATTTGAAACACAAAATAAGATAGCAGTAAACAGAGCAAAGAGAATAACGGGTCTGATATTGAGAACTTTTAAACGAAGGGATAGGAATGTAATGATCCCCCAACTGAAAACCCTGATAATACCCAAACTGGAATACTGCTCGGTCCTAACATCCCCATATAAAAAAGAAGACATTAGACAGCTGGAGGGGATTCAAAGAAGTTTCACAGCCAAGATCAATGGGTGCAAAGAACTAAATTACTGGGAAAGGTTACGAGAACTAAACCTATATTCACTGGAAAGGAGAAGAGAGAGATACACCATTATTTACACTTGGAAAATAATGGAGAAACTAGTCCCTAATCTTACTCTGAATCCCATAACTCCCCAAACAACGGTGGAAGGTAGAAACGGTAGACTGTGTCGTATTCCCAAATTGAAGGCGAGACAGGGAACATCCTTAACCCTGAAAGAAAATAGTTTTGTAGTGAGAGGACCAAAACTATTTAATCAGCTGCCCAAAGACCTAAGAAACACGAAGGGAGTTGCAGTGGAAATCTTCAAAAGAAGATTTGACGCCTGGCTCAGAACAATCCTCGATGAGCCGGGCGTACCTGGCTATGTGAGGTGGAGAGCGCAAGAATCCAACTCACTACTTCACCAGGCCAACTCGAGAGGAGGGGCGACACGCTTGACCTTCGCGAAATGAGAAATCATCACGTGGAACCTTTGTAAGGTTGTAAGGTAAGGTATATATGTGTGTATATATATATATATCTGGGATAATGATGATGATGATGATGATGTTCGTTCGTTTATATACGCCTAAACGACTTAGGTAATCTACATCAAATTTCGTATAGACATTAAGGGAGAACCAAGTGA